>CM034351.1:108904741-108915297 GCA_019925275.1 Mytilus edulis
TACAACTCGTCTAAACATCAACCCAACAATGTTAGATCTGTAAATTTGCTTTCGCAAATTTTTGGTTCTTCCCTCGCCGGGATTCGAACCCATGCTACTGTGATATCGTGACACCAAATCGCCTGCACTGCAGCCGTCCCGCTAGACCACACGACCACCTGGGCTCTCATAAAAAGAGCTTTCGCTGGCCGTGTGTTACCTTTCCACGTCAGTTTTAATCTAGCGGCGTACTACAGTACATGATATATAAGGCATGAAGATGTTATTGTTACAGATCAGCTAAATTATCTATAGTAAAGGATCCTACAAATTAATGTAATATACAGTCACAGAAAATAATTATATTTATAAGTACGTCTGAGTCAGTGACAACTCTACAACAGATGTATCCATGGGATCGCCATCAATGATGGTGATACATGGCTGTGTACATTATGTCCGCTAGATTAAAACTGACGTGGAAAGGTAACACACGGCCAGCGAAAGCTCTTTTTATGAGAGCCCAGGTGGTCGTGTGGTCTAGCGGGACGGCTGCAGTGCAGGCGATTTGGTGTCACGATATCACAGTAGCATGGGTTCGAATCCCGGCGAGGGAAGAACCAAAAATTTGCGAAAGCAAATTTACAGATCTAACATTGTTGGGTTGATGTTTAGACGAGTTGTATATACATTATGTACACAGCCATGTATCACCATCATTGATGGCGATCCGATGGATACATCTGTTGTAGAGTTGTCACTGACTCAGACGTACTTATAAATATAATTATTTTCTGTGACTGTATATTACATTAATTTGTAGGATCCTTTACTATAGATAATTTAGCTGATCTGTAACAATAACATCTTCATGCCTTATATATCATGTACTGTAGTACGCCGCTAGATTAAAACTGACGTGGAAAGGTAACACACGGCCAGCGAAAGCTCTTTTTATGAGAGCCCAGGTGGTCGTGTGGTCTAGCGGGACGGCTGCAGTGCAGGCGATTTGGTGTCACGATATCACAGTAGCATGGGTTCGAATCCCGGAGAGGGAAGAACCAAAAATTTGCGAAAGCAAATTTACAGATCTAACATTGTTGGGTTGATGTTTAGACGAGTTGTATATACATTATGTACACAGCCATGTATCACCATCATTGATGGCGATCCGATGGATACATCTGTTGTAGAGTTGTCACTGACTCAGACGTACTTATATATATATATATATATATATATATACATTGCACAATGGCTTGCACGACATTGCCGAAATCAAACATAAAATGTTGAAACAAGTAGAAAATGACATATTATCCTCAAGCAATGTGTTTAAAAATAGTTTTTATCCACTATCTTCCACATTTTCTACATAAAAAAATGTCTGTATCACGTCACGAATTAATTTAACAATATGTTGTTATCCATTCGTTTTGGTATATTTGGGCTTTTGATAATGCCATTTGATTAGGGATTTTCCATTTTGAATTTTCCACAGAGTTCAGTATTTTTGTTATTTTACTTTATACATGTATACATTCACTGTCTCGCATTCTCAATTTATATCGAAAAAGAGAATTATTTTCAAATCTTTAAAACTTCGTGTATATACATTAGGTTTACATAATACGTCTATGATTGTTTGTATTACTCGACGATTGGGACAACCTGATATCTATATGTATGCGTTATATCCCAACTGATTTCTTATGTATAACATACATGATTGATTCCGTCGCTTCTGTTTTGTCTCTTATATTCCCTATACACGTTTTTGACAGGGAATTAATAACTCATAAGGGCTTGTATTAAACCTGATTCCAAAGGGCTGATACCATGCATTAATCACCGGAAATACATATACATACCGAGTGAATCGGGAAACTCAAATGATACCAGTATACAAATTTATAGGTAGGATATACGTTTTGTTTTAATTCACTGTTATTTAATTTCTTTTGGTTACATTTGTACAAATATTACAATTGTGTATTCCAGTCTTACACCAAGTTTGTTGGCTACATAACCACACAGCTACCATTACCAGATACTAAGATAGATTTCTGGACAATGATACGGGACCACAGCTCTCCCACCATTGTACTGATTATTAACAACAAAAAAGAGGTACAACAACAAGTTTATACTGATTTGAATCATTGAATTATAAATGAAGAGTGATCTCGTTTACTTTTTATTATGGCACCCTCAACGGAGTTGGGGTGACGTATTGTTATTCTACGTTTCTTTTTTTTCTTATTATGTCACCCTGACTGAGGTCGGGTGACATATTGTTATTGTACGATTCTTTTTTTTATTATTATTCCACACTTTTTTGTCCAGACTATTTCTGAGAATAGGATGGACCAATTGTTATGGAACTTTACCAAAATGTTAAAGACCATGTGCAGAAGTGCAGTCGAGGGTTGGCATATCCAACATGGCTGCCGTTGTCAAGGAAACAGAAAGAATGTAAAAATGTAATAGAACATTCTAGAACATTGGTGTTAAAGTAAATCTACGACCATTAAATGTTATATAATGGTATTATATTATGGCGAGCACAATATAAAGCAGCAGTATGACTTTGGAATTTTCAAATGTTGCCATGGAAACTGTGCAAAAAAAGCAAAATTTTGAAAATTCTTCAAATCTGTATAAAACGTTACAGAAATGTTAACTTGTTAATCTAGATGCGGCTTTTAACTTTGGAATTTCCAAAATGGCTGCCGTTACCATGGCTGCTGTTTAGTGGCAATTGGTGGACCAGGGTGACATCCGCTATTGCTTGCAATGGCAATTCTAGTTATTATGTCACCCTGACTGAGGTCGGGTGACATATTGTTATTGTACGATTCTTTTTTTTATTATTATTCCACACTTTTTTGTCCAGACTATTTCTGAGAATAGGATGAACCAATTGTTATGGAACTTTACCAAAATGTTAAAGACCATGTGCAGAAGTGCAGTCGAGGGTTGGCATATCCAACATGGCTGCCGTTGTCAAGGAAACAGAAAGAATGTAAAAATGTAATAGAACATTCTAGAACATTGGTGTTAAAGTAAATCTACGACCATTAAATGTTATATAATGGTATTATATTATGGCGAGCACAATATAAAACAGCAGTATGACTTTGGAATTTTCAAATGTTGCCATGGAAACTGTGCAAAAAAAGCAAAATTTTGAAAATTCTTCAAATCTGTATGAAACGTTACAGAAATGTTAACTTGTTAATTTAGATGCGGCTTTCAACTTTGGAATTTCCAAAATGGCTGCCGTTACCATGGCTGCTGTTTAGTGGCAATTGGTGGACCAGGGTGACATCCGCTATTGCTTGCAATGGCAATTCTAGTTTTTATTATTTTTCTTCCACACATTTTGTCCAGGAGTTTTATGGAAATCCATTGGACCAAAGTTGATGGAACTCTTTTATATTAAGGACCCTTAGGTGAAGAGTTGCAAGCACCATGGAATGGTTCAAGATGGCTGCCGTTTCCATGGAAACTGCAAAATTGTGAAAAATTTTCAAAATTCAAAATTCTTCATTATAAGACCCAAGTGGATGAAACTTTGTGGAAGTGTTACCTGATATGCCTAGATGTCCATGCAATATCAAGAGGTTCCAAAATGTCCGCCATTGTCATGGAAACAGGGCGAAAGTTTAACATTGACCCTATGGGAAAACACATAATAGCTACATTTTCTTGAGCAATATAGCATCAATCCCAATGAAACTGTATAGATATTTAACATGGCATGTACCGATGTGGCACCTGTCTTTGGAATTTTGGAAATGGTAACTGTTACCATGGAAACAGCAAAAATTTCAAAAATTTCAGAATGCTCCAAACGAGATGAAATTTTACAACAATGTTAATAGACATTTGTAGATGCGCTCTTTGACTTTTGAATTTTAAAAATGGCTGCCGCTCACCTGGCAATGGGGGAAGGGTGCCATCCGTTATTGCTAGCAATTACAAATCTAGTTGGCCTTGGTATTTGAATTTTATATAGTTAGAGTTTGCGTTCTTCCTCCTTTGAGTTACATAGCGCAATTCACTGCCCGTATTATTTTACTCATGTAGTTGAGGTTGATATATAATTCTTAAAAGCCTCTCTCGTGACGTCAATGACGCTCTTGATGGGCATGTAATGTCATAGACTTCCAGGTGTTGATATTTTTTTCTGGCACACGAAATGCAACCATAAAGAATTAAGTAAGAGTATTAAAGGGGTTTGATCATCATATTTTCTACGTTAAAGTATATCCCATATCTCTGTCTTTATTTGTTTAAACTGTCTGTATTATTTCCGTGAAACATAACAACATGCTCATATTTATAATATTTAAGGCTGACCTAGTGTACTCACAGTCGGATGATAATGTAACCATTGGTGAATTCAATATAAAGATATCGGCACGAAGAGTAGAAGAAAACGACATCACAGAGGCAACCATTGTTCTCTCTAAAAAGGTAAGATATAACTACAATAGATTTTATTATTTCTAAAAACAAAAAAGACTTACAAATTTTGGGATAAACTGGAGCATTATAATCAAAGTCTAAATCAAAACAAACAGTTTTATTGATGTATGTTTATATATTGTAAATACTCTTAAATTTTAATACAAAACTTTTTTTCTGAGTAACCTTAAGTGTTATAAGTATGATATGTATTATAATAGTAAGCTCGAGATCAAAAGTTAAGAGCCCAAATATGCACGGGGTTAAGGACCAGTAACAACAAATGGACATAAAAGAACCATAATCGGAAATATGTTATAACGAAATATTTATTATGTTATAGGATGACAAACCGAGACCAATAGTATTGTTCCAAGTCATATGTAAAAGTATACCTGACCCTGCTGTACTCTGTAAACTTGCTGACCTTATTTCAACACGTGCAACTATGTCAAATGATCCGATAACAGTTGTAAGCAGGTATGATAAACATATTTGCTTGTTTCTAAGGTGAAGCTTTCAAATATTTTCTTCTTAAATAGTTGCTTTTATATTATTTGAAACGAATAATAAACTTATCATAGATACCAGGATTGAAATTTCATATTGACGTCAGACGCGCGTTTCGTCTACAAAAGACTCGGCGCTCGAATAAAAAATGTTAAAAAAATCAAATAAAGTAAGAAGCATTCAGGACCAAAAATTCCTAAAAAGTTTGCAAAATCAACTAAGGTTATATATTCCTAAGGTAGAAAAGCCTTAGTATTCAAAATATTCAAAGATTTTGAAAGAGTAAATAATTATGAACATATCAATGATAACTCAAGTAAACATAGAAGTGCTGACTAATGGGCTGATGATACCCTTGGGGAATTAAAACTTCATCAGCAGTGGCATCGACGCAGTGGTTGTAAAGAAACTCATCATAGATACCAGGATTGAAATTTTATATTGACGCTAGACGCGCTTTTCGTCTACAAAAGACTCATCAGTGACGCTCGAATTCAAAATTGTTAAAAAGAACAAATAAAGTACGAAGCATTGAGGACCAAAAATTCCTAAAAGTTTTGCCAACAACAGCTAAGGTAATCTATTCCTGAGGTAGAAAAGCCTTAGTATTTAAAAAATTCAAAGTTTTGTTAACAGTTTATTGTTAATTATAAACATATCAATGATAATTCAAGTCAACACATAAGTGCTGACTACTGAAATGGTCATATTAAACTGAATTTGAACACCAACAGCAGTGGCATCGACCCAATGGTTGCAAATAAACTCATCATACTTATATTAAACTACACATAAACGATAATACTTTTGTAAAAGAAAGAAAAATAACCATTTGGCTTAGTGGTGAAGGTTAAAATGCTTGATGAAATAATTTATGTAAATTCAAATTCTAATCTCTTATTTATTCATATTGAGTCACTGCCATACGTAAAAAAAACCGCTAACTAATAATAAGAAAATGAAAAGGATGGACATCGCCTATCTAATCGATTGCTGAATCGGGACCTTTCAGATTAAAAAAAAAGTTGCGAATATTAAGAGTGCAGAAGAATCCGATTTTTGTGTTTTGGTTTGTATTGTTTTGTTTTGTTTTGTTGTTATTTTAACATCATTTGTCACAAGTACAGCTGTTCATGTACTACTATATATATTTTTTTTATAAACTTCTCTTTTTCTTATCTAATGTAATTGCTATTTTGTTAACGCAGTGACGGTGCCAAGAATTGTGGACTGTTTTGTGCTTTCACCAATGCCGTGTCCAGCATGCAGATCGATAATAACGCAGACATCTTCCAACTTGTGAGACTTCTACAATTAAGGCGTCCGGAGTTCTTCGCCGACTTTGTAAGTACTAACAACAAGGTGCATGTTTATAACTAAGTTGCACGCATATAACTAACATGAATATAGAATGTCATTGATGTATCATAGTTTGTTTTAGTTTTTAGATGTGTTATCGGAATATCAAATATTTTGATCAACATATTATTGATTATTCTGGGGGCTAACATATGCAATAAGAAGATTTGGTTTACTTGCCATTGAGACAGCTATCCAAATAAAGGCATCAGTAGTATATCGCTGTTAAAAGTTCATAAATCGATTGAGAGAAAACAAAATTCGGGTTACGCACTAAAACCGATGGAATCACATCAATTGTAAGAGAAAACAAGAAAACAACAACCATATTCCTAAAAGTGTTCCAATATAGTCTAAATGAATCGGATGTAATTCTGGGTCACCGTATTGCCTTCAATAATAAGCAAAAGCAATACCGTATAATCAGATGTGAGAATGTAACTGTTGGTATATACTAGAGGAAACATATATAAACGAAATTCAATTTTAAAAATTGAACAACATGACAAACACGGCAAAATATCTCAAGTTGGTATAAATTAAAGTAAAGTAAACAACACCATGATCAAAAAGAGGAAAATCCAGCCGGGCAAAAAAAAGATACTTTGCAATAAAAAATCTGAAAATGTATGTAACGTTTGAACTGTCTGATCAACTAGCTGTTATACTCATATGTGGCGATCATGTCTGGTCGCATTTATCTGTCAAACAGATATTCAATATTTATATAATTATTAGTTTATTAATTCATCATATTTTTCGTTCATTATGAAAATTCATTCTGTTTTGCAGGAGGAATATAAAAGATGTTATGAAGCTTTGCATGTTCATCTGGAGTCTGCAAATGTTTATGCAAATTTTTAATTATACACAAATGAAAATACTGACTGAGAAGGAACATGTTGTACTGTTTCATCATGAAAGATCTATATGTAGATATATAAATTCTGCTTATGTTGTTTTTCTATAGCACAACTTTTTACTTATCAAGATTACTGAATATATTTTTCTTTCGATTGTAATGGTTATTTTGTTACCCATGATGCATATAATATTTATAGAATAACAAATCGAAGAATTCAAATAGAGAAAAATATTCAACGTTTGACCGAACAACACATTAATTCACGAATGCGCGTAGCGCATGAGTTAATTATTAGTGTTGTTCGGTCACGAGTTGAATATTTTTATTTATTTGAATTCTTTATTTAATTATTCTTTTTATTACATTGGCAAATGGCTTTTTTTAAGGAAATTAATGTAAAACATGTAAGGAACTATATCTTTTTTTCTACGCATTCACAATTTGTTTTGATTCGCCGTTATCGACGTCTTGACAACGCCTATTGTTGTACGACGTCAGAGATTGAAATAACTACGTTTATTTCACATGTTAAACTATCGGTTTTTATTTAACTGGTAAATCAATGCAATTCATTGCAACCAATGTATTAAGTTCATATAATTCTCCGATATTGAATGTATTTTTTACCCGCAATATTATGTTTAGCCAGCCAAATTTAAGTCAGGACAATTTATAAGTTAATGTTAAGGTTTTCGTCGACTTTTTTAGTTTATCGTAGAATTTTGAAGGTTCTCACGAAAGATTCATAATCGTTGTTACTTTATACGGACCATGTATAAATAGTTTTATACCAATTGTCTGTGTGAACATTTTAGTTTTATAAAACAAAACATCAAGGTTTATGTAAATATGAATTAGATATCTTATTTTTGTCATTTATTAAGTTTTATTTCGCTGAGTGAAAACTTTAAAATTAGCGGCTATGTTTTCAATCACCATTTCTGTGACTGCATTACTGTTTATTCATGACTTACATAGAAAGAATACAGGATTTATCTTCGCACATTCTACTTGCATAACTTGTCCATTAGGGTTTACTTGTTTCTTGCGTTCATTCAACTTATTCTATATGTCTATCAAATCCATGTGATCTATATACTTTTTATATACTTTTAATAGATTATTTCAAACCAGAAGCAATACAGCTTTAAATTTTTCGATATTTCTAATAAGTCAGTTGGGTGGATCCGAGATTCAGTCTGATCTGTTATTTTCTCAGCTTTGTCAACACATCTAAGAATTGAACATATGTGAAGCTATATGTGAAGCTATATGGACTGTATTTGCTTTGCACTCTCATCTTAGCAATTATAAAAGTTTCTGTATTATCCAATTTTTTTATATCCTTGAACTTTTTATTTTGCTATTGGATAAAGGACTTTCAGTTTTTAATTTTACTTTGAGTTATGTATTTTTGTTGTTTTGTTGTTTTGTTTTGTTTTTGTGTTTTAACTTTTCAGTGTTTTTATCATTAGTGAATGCAAAATGTTTGTAGAGATATGAATAGATAAACCTTCGACTTGCATCAGTTATCGGTAACGGTAAAAGGTAAGTTTAATTTTTTTTAAATGCCTGACCTCTGAAAAGCTACTCAGAGGGAATTTGACTAATTTTTAAAAAAAATGAGATTGTATTCCATTGACATCCTTTGCAAAATTATTTTACTACATTTTTACTTTTAACATTTGTTAAACTATAATTCATATGACAACACTTACCAATTAGTATTTTCGATGGTCGCTTCAAATCAGTAATACACCGATGGAAATACAGCACATAACAAGCCATGAAATAATAGTCCTGTGACTTTATTAGTATTGTAAGATTCATTCCCTAAGTAAACTCTAGGGCTGATATTATACTATACTATCGTAATGTGTTAGTTTAGTTTGAGTACCAAGCACCACTTGCATGAATTGTACGTCATAGCGTAAGATGGAAATTATCTACTTGTTATATCAATATAGGAGCACCATTTATGTTTTAAGCTAAGACCTTACTAGTCAAAAACTGGTTAGTTTGAATACCGCGGAAGGGTTTGGTTTAAGTTACTCTAAGAACTGTGTTTATGAAAAGGTGCATTCAATGAAAAATTTAAATGACTGAATTCATTTTACTTTATTTTTGTGTGTATAGTTGTATATATAATGTATATTTTATTTTATTGCATACCTTGCTTTTAAAATGTTTAAAGAATTGTATAAAAAAAAATATTTTCTTTCGTTTACTGTTATAATTTTAAATAAAATTTGCTTTCGCTTATTTTAATAATTTTTATCTTGGATAAGCATTTTTGGGCAAAATATATAAGTAACTTGAACGTTTGTATGGAAGATTAGGCAATGCCAAAATAAGTAGTTGCTTTTCGCTGCCTATATAGAATAACAACTACCCTTTAGAGCTCAAACGACGAAAAAGTCAGTAATTTAAGGTGTTTATTCGGCCTCCAACAATGAACAAAACTCATACTGCTTAGAATGCAGTAGTGGTTCCGACATAACAAATGGTACCAATGCAAAACAACTTACAAAAAAAGGTTTCTGACTCAAGCTAGTCCCAAGCCAATTATAATTTTGAAAAAAAGTATGCATCCAAGACAAAATATCAATTAATGCATATTGAATTGATTTAGTGTAACAACGTTATAACCCGTCTTGTGAAACATTACCTTGTGCACTATCAAACTTCGAAAGGTAGTAGAATCTTGAAACATTTTCGACTTCGATAGAAAAAAAAGAAAAATGTGTTGCTTAATTGTTAGGAGAAAAATTATATGAATACAAAAAAAGAAAACTCTTTAATAATCTATTTTAAGGACTTCTCAATTGACAGGTTGTATATATTCCTATGGTAAATATTCACAAAAGAGGGACGAAAGATACCATAGGGACAGTCAAGCTCATATATCGAAAAATTAACTGACAACGCCATGGCTAAAAATGAAAAGAACAAACAGACAAACAATAGTACACATGACACAACATAGAAAACTAAAGAATAAACAACACGAACCCCGCCAAAAACTAGGGGTGATCTCAGGTGCTCCGGCAGGGTAAAGTAGACCCTGCTACACATGTGGCACCCGTTGTGTTGCTTATGAGATTACAAATCTGGTGAATAGTCTAATTCGGTAGGTCACATTTATGAAAGGGAAGGGGATTGTAGTTACGAGGTAAGGAACATATCCGATATCATTTGTGAAACGGTTATTCCATAACGGTCAACCAACTCGTGATGGCGTCCGTAAAAGTTAAGAAGAGATGATTTCAACTTCACCATTTAGAACTCTTGGTTTAATAGCTTCCTTGTGAGCAACAAACCTGTACCAAGAAAATCATGATTGGAAATGCAAGCACGGGAATATCGTATT
>CM034351.1:108915397-109032349 GCA_019925275.1 Mytilus edulis
GGATGGTTGACTTATGTACAAATTCAAGAGCATATATAAAAAAGAAAAACATAGAAACACATTGCACCGGTATGAAAACTGCACTTAATATTTTGCTTTTTTTATTTTTTCATCAATTGTCTTTGTTGCCCTATCACTTTCCTCCCGAGTCTGTGTTGCTGTATCAGTTTCTTTTCCACTAATGGTATTATTTGTTTGATATGTGTTACTGTCTTTATCCAGTACTGCTGTGTCGGAATTAACATTGTATTTTGACTCCTTTCTTTCAATGACGCCATTGATCGAATGGGGAAGATTGGTTTCTACATTGTATGACTGCGAATTGTCACGTCTGCGTAATGTTATATTATACATAACATATGGATATGCTTCTGGACAACATGCATACATCTGTACGGCTTTATATGCTGTGGAATTTACATATTCCCATTCAGGATGTTCAATATAATCTTCAGTGTCAACAAAGTCTGAGGATAGCACAATGTCTAGTGCCCTACCATGATATGACCAAGAACCAAATCGCATCAGGCAAAATATAACTGTGTTATCTATTTCGCTCCCTTCACAATTAGTAGTTATGGTAGTAGGAGGATACCAGGACAGGGAACCACTATTGAAGATGTAAACTCGCGGATTGTAAGCATTACCAGCATGTGATGAAGGGCTAAAACAAAACAAAAAATAGTTAAGTTTTAAATGATACCATGATTAATACGAAGCAAAAAGAAAATCATAGTCGTTGCCTTCTCTTTTGCATGTACAGTTTATGATTTTGTCGGGTACTCATCTTAAATTGTAGTAGAAGTTATCAAAGACGTTTGATTAGTTTTTCCTAGAAAGTATTTACTCAGTTGTTCATTTCAGCAAACATAAACTAGATGCGAAATCCATATTTCATCCAGTGAATATTTGCAATTAACGATGATAATTTGTTGGTATACTACAGAATTGATAAAAGCAAACTTCTCGGATATTGTGTTGAACAGGAGAATCTCTTGATTGTTATGTCCCAATTATAAGACCCTCTGTGAACGAAGCTAGAAGGATACAAATAACTTTAATGTACTTATAAATTAAAATATTTTAGAGGCTAACAATATAGATAATCCTTAAATGAATGGTACAAGATGTGTTAACTCAACCACATTTCAATACTGGTTTTCATTGAATAAGAGAACATTATCTATAGCGGAATTATAATTCTGATACACATTTCGCAGGATCTTCTAAGAACAAATTACTATTGTATATGTATGCATGTGAAAATATATCCGAACAAAGTAAGAATAAATTGCTACTTAACTCTTAAAATCAATTGGGGGTTATAATATACCTGTTGTATAGAACGATATCTGGCGTCCACAATAAGTCTGACGGAAGAGTAAGTGCATCAAGGTCATAGAAATCTAGAGACCAAGCCAGACGAGGATCTGTCCAGGCTATAGGAAGCCATGTCATTGCCTTTAATGTTTTCCCATCCTACATAAACAATGTAATAAAATTCTTAATATTTATTATATATTTTTGAGTTTTGAGAAATCTATCTGTTGTTTAATGTAAGATTACTCAAAATCTAACACATAGATAATTTTTCTCTATTGGAAAAAAATGATATATGGTGTGATTGCAAATGAGAATACTATATATTAATTCAGTATAAATAACGTGAATCAAGCAAACGACCTTCAAGAATGCAACAATGAGAAAAACGAATCATCCCTTATAAGCCCGTTTAAAAAAGCCACCTTATAAAAACTAACAACCTAATTTACAAAAAAACAATTTACGAAAAATATGAATATGACAGACATGAATCAACGACAATTACTGAACTATTGGCTACTGACTTGGAACAGGGAGCATTCCAAGTCAGTACCCTGTTATTCAGTTGTTGTCGTTTAATGCTGTATATCTTGTTGATTTTCGTTCATTTTTAAGGCCGTTAGTTTTCTCGATTGAATTATTTTATATTTGTAATTTAGGGGCCATTTATAAGTGAATTGCGGTGTGTGTTTTACTCATTGATGAAGGCCGTATGGTAACCTATAGGTGTTAATATCTATGTCATTTGGTTCCTTGTATAGAGTTGATTCTCTGACAATCAAACTCTCATCTTCTTGGTTTTATAAGCATAGAATACGCAGTTGTATAACAAACCTATCTTAACCTGGGATAGTTGTCGAATGGTATCACCAGCTCAGTAGTCAGCACTTCGGTGTTGACATGAATATCAATTATGTGGTCATTTGTATAAATTTCCTGTTTACAAAACTTTGATTTTTTCGAAAAACTAAGGATTTTCTTGTCCCAGGAATAGATTACCTTAGCCGTATTTGGCACAACTTTTTGGAATTTTGGATCATCAATGCTCTTCAACTTTGTACTAGTTTGGCTTTATAACTATTTTGAAATGAGCGTCACTGATGAGTCTTATGTAGATGAAACGCGCATCAGGCGCACTACATTATAATCCTGGTACTTTTGATAACTAATAACATAAGAACAAACTATAAAAATCAGTTGCATAGGATTTAACTCAACAGATCGATACAAATGACAAAAACATAAAACAAAACTAAAAAATCAGTTGCATAGGATTTAACTCAACAGATCGATACAAATCACAAAAACATAAAACAAAACTATACCCTGTTTTAAATATGAATTGAACGGGATAAGTTGATATTTTCGTAAATTAATGAATACAGGAGGACAACAAAAGGAGAATAATTCTAATAACTTGTTTAAGAGCATAGACTCATGCAATGAACCTCAGAGTATATATCTTCTAGCACATCATATGTTATAAAATGTCCTCAATCCGTCTGAATAGATTACGGCACCAATGTTTAAGTTTCATTTACCAGTTTTTCTAAGACGATACAAGTAAAGGTAACAAACGAAGTGTACGACACCGGGTGTGTCGACAAGATACACTTTTCATATTCTTCTATTCTTATCTAGTTTATTCCAAGTGATGTACTTATACTGTAAGGTCATTGTCCTTATTGTTATCAACAAATAGCCACTTACGCATTCCTCTATTTTAATCAGGTTCACTCCATGTTCTACCTTCACTGTTGGATGTTCAATAGTTCCTGGTCTGGCTAGCTTGTTATAGTTGTATAAAATTTCATCTAAGATTTCTTCTTCGATCATGTCTGGTCTACCTATATAAAGACAATACAATCGAGAAGAATATTTAATGCAATTTATCTACAAAGTTATAACAGAAATAACTAAATATATTAGTCATAAAATAGCACCAACAACCACAACATAGTCAATCAATAAAGGACCAACGTGTGATCTAAGACAGTGAAAAAAATGTAGCTCGTGTGTTGAAACACATTGTATCGGTAAACGAAATCGTGCCGATTTTGACTTATTTATTTTACTCATTTTATAAAATATATTTCAGACACTTTTAGTTACAAGTATTTGTAGTAAACAATATTGTATTCTTTAATACACATTACTGTGTTCAGGATAAACGTCCAAGATTTAGTTATATAAACATATTTTTTCTGGAACTAGCTACATAAACCCATACTTCAAACACTAGTTATATTAATATTGTCTTCAAAAGTATAAGTGTTTAAGTAACTACTGCTTGAAATAAGTGTTCATGTAACTAAGTCATGAAATAAGTGTCCTTATAAGTAGTTCTTGAAATAAGTGTCCATGAAATACATTACAATGTCACTAGATCATGAAAGCCTTAACCTTGAACATATTTATAATTTTATAGTTAGTTATTTTAAGTATGACAAGCGACGATGTTATTTATTGTTGAACTCATTTATCATAAAATCAGCTATCAAAATCAATTATCACCTTTATATTTATCGTTCGCAGTATTCAAATGTCTATGTTAAAATGCAGTTATCACAAAAATTAGTACTTGAAAGCGTTAATCATTAAGTTTGTTTTGAACAAATAATACTTTAATGCAATAAAAAGTATTATCTAAACTCTTCTATCACATAATTACGTATTGAACGAAACAACATCTTTTTTTTTTAATAATTATTCAGTTTATTGCACAATAGGTTGTTAACAAATACCATAAAATGTACAATTATCCCAAATAGGTTTATCCCTGTGTGTGAATTATCAAATGAACCTGGGGATTCACAAGATAAACTTATTATAAGTTTCAAAAGTGGTTAATAGAATATTACAATCTATTTAGTTTACAAAATCTGCATAGCAACAAATCCGGAAAACATGTGTTCTCTCTTTTTACGTTTTTCTACTTATTTTAATTGTATATCACGTGGTACAGATGTTTTATTATGTATCTCGAACACGTGTATTTTACGAGCAACGACATCTAAGTTAGTATAATGTCGTAATACTTTTTCTATCGATCTATTAACCTCTGCTCTTTTCGTCTACAAAATTGGCTGTTGAATCTTGATAACCATATTTTACAGTATGTCCCTTAGTTATCTGATAACTTTTTAATTTAAAGGAATTACGTAAAGCATAAATCGTTTTTCATTAATTCATATAACTATTTACATTTTGTTTTAAATTATCTCATGGAATTATTTGTTTTGCCAAATGATAAGGTTTGTTACATTTCCCACAACGCCAGATAACAGTTTGCCAGTAGGAGTTTTAATATGTTATCTGATCCAGAGGTGTCCCTTTAATGGAGTATATCCACTTAAGGAGAACAAATGAACTCTTCAACTCGTAATATGATATTTATGCTGCTATGCTTTTAACAGAAAAAACATATTCTTTACAGACAACAGAAAATCTTCAAATTGACGAAAAAACTTGGGATCTTCAAGTTTGAAAAATGATCCATTGGAGAACTTATTAATAAAGAAACTCATCATAGATACCAGAATTGAAATTTTGTATTTGCGCCAGTCGCGCGTCTCGTCTACAAAAGACTCATCCGTAACGCTAAATCAAATTAATGTGAAAAGGGCCAAAACAGTTACGCAATTGAAGAGCATTGAGGACAAAATAGTCCTAAATGTTTTGCCAAATACAGCTAAGCTAATCTATTCCTGTGGTAGAAAGCCTTAATATTTCAAAAGTTCAAAGTTTTGTAGAAAAGTTAATTTATAATCATGACCATATAAATGATAATTCATATCAACATAGAAGTGTTGACTACAGGCTTGGTATACCCTCGGGAATTAAAACTCCACCAGCTGTGGCATCGACCCAAGAACTAGTAACATGAATATAGATTTCAAAAACTAGATACATGACACATATTTAGAAAAATAATTATATAAAAATTGCCTTCAAAAATAAAGTGTTTAAGTAAATTGTTCTTGAAATAAGTTCCTATGTTACAAGTTATTTGAAGTAAAGTAATTGAGGACGAAATTTATTGTTGAACTCATTCATTATAAAATTATTGTTCGCTGTAATCAAATGAATATTTGTTTAAAGCAGATTCTTGAGAGCGTTAATCATTAAGTAGGTTTTGAACACATAGTACTTCAAAGCAATTAAAAATTATTTTAACTCGTATATCACATAATTGATTATTGAAAAGATCAACATATAAAGTTAGTGCGATGTCGTCATACTCATTCCATTAACCTATGCTCTATCCATCTACAAAATTGGCTGTTGAATCCTGATTATCATATTTTAGAGCATGTCCCTTGGTGTATGATAACTTTTTAATTTAGATGGAATAACGTAAAGCATGAATTGTTTTTCATTAATACATATTACCATTCTACATTTTATTTCAAATATAATTGAATTCTCTCTGTTGCCATATTGATAAGGTTTGTTTCATTTCCCGAAACATAAGATAACAGTTTGTCAGTAGCAGTTAATATGTTATCTGATACAGAGGTAGCCCTTTAATGGAGTATATCCACTTAAGAAGAACAAATAAACTTTTCAACTCTTGATATGATATGTATGCTGCTATGCTCAGAAAACATATTCCTGATAGCAAACATATATAATTCAGATTGACGATAAATAAAGGCAACAGTAGTATACCGCTGTTCAAAACTCATAAATCCATGGACAAAAAACGAAATCGGGGTAACAAACTAAAACCGAGGGAAACGCATTAAATATAAGAGGAGAACAACGACATAACACTAAAATGTAACACACATAGACAAAATCCCACGAGAATAACAAATATAACATATATATATAACATCAAAACCAAATACATGAATTTGGAATAGACAAGTACCGTGACACGTCTTATCGCAATGTGAATTTACACTCAAAAATAAGAGAAAAGAAACGACACAACGTTATAATGTAATAAACACAGAAACGAACTATAATATAACAATGGCCATATTCCTGACTTGGTACAGGGCATTTTTAAAGGAAAAAATGGTGGGTTGAACCTGGTTTTGTGGCATGCCAAACCGCGCACTTTTATGGCCATGTGAAATATAACATCAAAATGACAACACAGGACTTCAATATAAATAAATTGGAGAACACAATTGACAAAGAATCACACGAACAACAGCCAACAAAAGGCAACAAGTTCAAAATTTTAATACGCCAGATGTGTATTTTGTCCACACAAGACCTACGTGTGACGCCCAGATACAAAAGTTTGAAAGCCGAAACGAGTACAAAATTGAACAGCATCGAGGACCAAAAAGATCAAAAAGGTTGTGCCAAAAACGGCAAGGGTTTTCTGTTCGTTACCAGAAAATCCAGATTAAAACTTGTGATCGTCAAGTTAGAAAAACGATCCATTGGGTTTCATCTCCAGCTAATAGCTTAACTATTCAGATGCAGAGGAAGTAGCAGGAGATTGCAACTGGTTGGTTAATGCATCTATGTATTCATAAAACATGTAAAAAGTTAAAAAGTTAATAGGAACCATTTAAGATTGGCGTTTTTCTTGATGTTTACTTAACGACACGTGGAAATATTTCATGGATTCGTTTTGGAAATCTGTTTTAAAAAATACGGACGACAAATAAATATATCACGAACATTGCCATTTTCATCAAAAGTATATAATAATTACGATTAAAACCATACGTACTTGATCATGTTTAAGTATAGGTAAAGATCAATTTAGTTCATTTAAAACAAAAAAACTAAATAGTTTAAATGTTTATATCACGATCAAAACAGACAAAGTATGTACAGTTTGAAATGATGTATATACTCCTCCTTACTCCAAGCGGGCACAATCAAAACTGATAATTGATCTTGTATACGTTAGAATGAGCAAAATTCGGTTAAGGCATTTTAGTTCTACAAATGTTCTAACAAGAACGATATATTTTAAAGGTACCAGTCATTGATGCAAAATATGTTCTCTTTTTGTAAAGCCAGTGGAATACAAAGTGTGTACTTTTTTCTAAGCATCTGACCTGGCTATATTAACAAACACACCGAATAACTTAGTAAAACGTAGATAAACAATGTGCAACCAAACACTGTAAGTCGAATAAACAATGGAAATAGCATGATCGAAAAGAAAAACTACACAAAAACCAACAAATGTCTAAAAGCACTGCTCTGAAAATAAAAGATTGAAAGAAACGAGCTTCACAAAAAAAAACAGGACAAACTCATGTACCCTCGAAGACATAACGGAACCTGCTCCACTATTAACGCCCACAAAAGGAGATGGCTTGATATCAAATATTGATTGATAACTTTACTGAAACAAATATGACTTTTATTTAGAATTAATTTAAAATAAACTTACCATGAACAACAAAAAACAAATAAATCCCAAACATTAACTTTGTAAAGAAATCCATACTTTTAGCTGCCTTTGAAACTTCAGAGCACAATAACAAATTGAAGTACAAAGAATAGTAATCAGTAGCGCGTTTTATAACCCCGGGATCATCAGGCCACTTCAAATGTATCAGGTGATGTAGAATCTACTTAATTAAAGTACATCGTATAACTTGTTATTTCTGGTTTGTTTTTAATTTAATTTACGAACAAACTGACCGAAATTAGAACACTGAGACACATGTAATCGTTTATAGAACTTATTACTATATACAAACACAAATGCATGTATCTAAATACAAAAGGGCATGAAGCTGCATATAACTGTTCTCTGAAAGGTCACTTCGTACCCACGTAGTACTGATAGGTCGATAATGACAAACAAACCGCCGTTGTTTTCGATATATTTTCATTGCATTAAATTTTTCAAGAATATCTATGTTGTTTTAAAAATATAGATTTTCGAAAGATAGGAAAATTGCAAACAAAAGCTTTAAAGGAATAAAAGTTCATTTAACTGACTTTTATGTGGGGTTAACAATAAAAGTGATTTTTTTAAATCTTTAAAGAGTTATTAATAATAGCTTTTTAAAATATCAGCCATATAAATGGTAGTGACGAAAAAATACAGCTGGGTAGTAGTTATTGATTACCAAGATTTTATATTTTTATCACAGTAACTGTTTCATGTTACTAACAAATTGTATTGATAATAGATTGTAACAAAAATCATAATAAGTAATCGACCTACTCGAGTGAGTAATACTTGCAGTATCATTAGTGTCAACTTCTTAAAAAATAAGTTAAAAATGAGTGAGTTAATTGAAGCCAAATAAACTATATAATTAATGATTCTAGTCAAACGGTCTACGATTTTTACATGATATTTATTGGATTGTAATAAAGAAACTAAAACCTTTCTAAGATCGTTTATGAAACCCAAATCTATCCATATCCCATTCCAAATTTGTGAAGATAAGTATATGTAAACTTCACATTGATTAAAAATTCATAATACAATTGCAGTCATTAATTTTATCAATTCGCCGTTCGGTGACGTCCAGTCGAGTATTTATGTTATAACCAATTAAACTTAATTTTTTGTTAAACATGGTTTATAGTTAAACAAAATCACCAACAAGATTTTTGCCTTTGAAACACTGACTTACGTTACAGTTACATTATATAGACGTACAAAATCAAAACAGAAATTAAAAAATTCGACATAAACAATGGATATGTTGTCGAAATAAACGATGAAGCTAAAACGAGATATACTTCTGCATCGAGCTACATCAGAAAACATATAGGCAAACTGTCAAGCTTTAAAACTAAGGTTAATTCTAATTCGGATAACTATCGCTGATTCATTTGGTTTTGAAAAACTAACATACATGTATCCTGTATCACATTGCAAATTATTATGTCCAGTTTACTTCAGTACAATCAATGAATACGAGAAAATGTATGAAAAGTTTGATTTTGAATTTAAAAAAGCTTAGTAACAATCTAAGTAATCAACATACCAAAACCGACGAAGAGAACAGCGATCCACAGACGGTAACCTATCATCATTGATTATCAATATTCTAAACTCACACACAAATACAATGTTTTATACGGTATGAACTATCTTGCCATGCATGTATCAGGTGATACCGGGAAAATGTGCACAACTTATAAAGTTCAACTAGTTAAGTCTGGTTTCAAATGAAAACAACTCTAAAGGAAATTGAGCATCAAGTTCATGCAATTGAAGTAATTGACTGACTTAAATATATCCCTATCTTACAAAAAAAATGTATATATATGGTTCCTTTCATCAACTCCTTTGAGCTTCTTCATGCTTTGTCTAAAAAAAAGCATTTTGTTATTTTGTTAAGAACAGTAATCTGATCTTGCATTTCGATCTGTAGTAAAGGTCTTCCGTTTAATTTACATCTCTGGTTTAAGGGCATACGATACAGTTACAGGGGAGGTTATGACGTTGCTAACGTAAATTGTTATTGTTGCGACCTCAATCTATGACTTATCGGGAAAATATTCAATGTTTTATCATTCAAACGTATTTAACTTGAAAACGAGTTCATGGACCCCTCTTTTTGAAAATGCTATTTGGATGGATTACGCGAGAAGATTATGTGTGCCAATTTTTATGAAAACGTAAAAAGTGCATTTTTATTAAATTTGATAGATATACAGCAAAAACTTATGGTTTTTTTTCTACATTCATGAAAATTTGATAAATATGAGTTATTTCTGAATAAAAAAATGTATAAATTTTTAGGGTACTTATAAAATACAGAAATTACAATATATTCATCAAAAAACAATTTGTGTTTGTCGTTTAAGTCTAAAAAAGTTATGTCTTTCTTTTAAAAGAGAAAATACGGCCACAAATACGAACTTTGAGCAAATATACAAAATTTGGACCTCATTTTACTCAAAAAGTAGCACATGAAGGTATTTTTTTTTTTACATATTTGATTTGATAAGGTAAAAAATAGTCTATATGGGAATATTTATCCAACTGTAAATATGGGATCAAAACTGTATCGTATGCCCTTAAGCAGCGTCGAAATATAACCTTGGCTTGGTCGGTTTTGCGGTGTACACTGACTTGCTTTATATTGAAATAATTCATTGGTTTTAAATAAATATTGTACTTACTGGTTGAGGGGGTCTCGAATAATTGTGTTAAATTCCTTATTCGGATTTTTCATTCTATATGGTTATTTTAGCCTTTTTATCTGTAACATTCCTTTATTCAAATTGTCAGCCACTCCCCCAACTTGTGTCTTACAGGGAAAGATTAGTTCAAAGCTTTCTCAATGATTCAGGTTATTATTTACCTTTATTTTTAAGTTTTGTTGAGATTCCTTGTTATGAATCGTATCAGAAAATGGGTATTACTTTTTAAAAGGCTTAAGGGATGTAAAGTTTATGATTGGAAGTTACCTTTCACCAAAAGGAATAACAGATCTTTTGATAAGAAGTTACTTTTTCCCGAAGGAGTATCACAATATTGATATTTTTTGGTTTTCACCACAAGGATTATAAACAGACTTTTCAACAGATAGGATATCTAACTATAATAGAAAGTGACTTCGCACTAGAGGAGAAACAAACCTAGGGGTAAGGAGTTACTTTCCACCCGACGGAGGATCGAACCATCTATCAAAAGTTACTTTTTGCTGTAATAGATATCAAACCAGTGACGGGGAGGTAATATTTATCAGAAGCCATATAAAAGCCTTGATAAAAATCCAAATATTATTTATCTAAAGTTTTAGAATTCAAGTACATTTCCGAAAACAGTATCAGTAAATTCTAGTTGTATCTAGTATCGACCTGTCACAGAAGTCCTAATTAAACGACATTATAATACTCAACAAATGAATGACCTTTGATGATCGCATTTAAGATCCTACATCCTCAGTTAAAATGCGGATAAGATCATATGAAAAACTATTAAACGTCATCTGCTGTAGTATCTTGTTACTTGTATTATGTTTTAATGAAACTTCTTATTTTGGTCTTTTTAACAATAGCACCTCAATTATCAAATCTAAATGCTTACTGCCAATAATACTGTTGTTCTCCCTGGTTTGACATTTATATCAGTATAATTAGTCATTGATATTAGATTATATATTGTATGGGTTTCAACATAATGTGTCCTTTGACAGCCAGTTTTAGAGGGATTTTTAAATGTTTGTATAATTACATTAGCAAAATTCGAAACTATGATTAGCTAATGACGAGTAACTTTAATTACAGATGCAGTTCGTGTAAGCAAATTTGTGTTTAACCTAGTAAACTTATGAATTAGTTATGACTTTCTATTCCCCCTTTTGTATAGGTTTTCCGTATCGGGTGTAATTTTTACATAGATATAAGAAGCTGTGGTATGAGTGCCGATGGGACAACTCTCCATCCAAGTCACAATGTTTAAAATATAACCATAATAGGTCAAACCATTTAAGCTTATCTTGATATAGTTAAGGGTATTTCTTTTTTCTTTAGTCATTCGAGGAGGTCAGTAACATTTCGCCGGTGAAACCTACATTGATAGCAATTTCTGGAAATTCTCACGTTTATAAAATAGTTAAAAGGTACATTATTCATTGTTTTGTTACATCATTCATGACATAGCCTTGTTTAATTGATTGTAAACTTGCGTGTGAAAGCTTTACAAATCACATTCTGATTAATGAGAAATCATTGAGGAATTGAAAGCCTACTGATCAAGTTCAGTACATTGTAATGGTTAATGAGCAGTTGTGAGTTAAGTACCTCCCGTTTTGAATTTCCCTGGGAGTTCCGTTTTTTTGTCTTGTTTACTTTTTTACTATAATAAAACCCAGTAGATTTTACTTCTCACTGAACAAAGGGTTACTTTTAGTGAAACCCAGTAGTGTCAAAACATGAACCTACAGTGACTGGACACAAACAATATAAGGATCAGTTTTTAAAATCTACTAATGGCCTATTAAAGTCTTTCTATTTATTTTTCTATTGATATAAGACATATAACAGATTTTGTTAAACTACCATAAATGAACAAAAACCCCGTCTACTTTACTACAGTTACCATCTTTTATAATATACTAATAGTTTCTATCTATCCCCATACAATTTCTCTTAAACTTTCCTATAAATATTTGCTCCCATCGAAGATTGTATCTTTACCTTTTCTCGCCAATCCATTATGTTTTACGTTTTCCAATGGTGTACCGGCGTCTTATAAAGATCAATTCATGGCCTATCATGACTATGTATCAATTCATTCGAGATTTACGGTTATGATCGTTTTTCTCATTTAATGCAGAGATAATAAGAAAATAAAACATCAATAAATGATTCTGTGTAATAAAGTTTGTTCTATGATATTTAGTTACATGGGGGGGGGGGTCTTTGTATGAAAAGCGGGATTCCAAAAGCGTATAACGGCTTTTAGAGCCATATGCACAAATTGATGCAAATAACATCGCTTATAAGATAATTGTATCCTTAAATGCTGCAGAGGTATGAAAAAGTTTTATATGTATACCATTTCAACTCAAATTCAAAACACCAAACACGACACGAGTTTCAATAATGAAATTTTTAGATATGCCCCAAAGTTTGGATATTCCAAGAAATAAATCTTTTTAAGCATCAAATTCAAAAGGGCTTAGATAAACTAGCTGATCTCGCGATTAAATAGTCGATTTCTTGTCTCTGGATTTAGATATGTTTTAAAAATTTATGTATTACAGAAAAATTATTGCACCAGGGTTTTCGATATCACAAACTAGTGAAAACCATTTACTAAATTTTATCATCGGTATAAGGACATCATTCGTAAATATAGCTCAACATGCAGACTTCTTATACGTTCATGTATTTCACATCCAATTTTTTATGGAAATATTCTTTATAAAGCACAAAGGTGTCAGTATTCACCTCAAAAACTAACAAAACCTTTGAATAGAATTACTAAGAAGGGATATAGTTACGATACTGTTGTCAGGTCATTAAAGATTGCATATTTTGGCGTTAATATTGATTCACTTATAGGGTCTTTGCATCGGAACTAAACACATTTATTAAAAAAAAAACAGTTGTTGGCACGACACGGGTAAACCAAGAGTTCCAAATGGTGAATGTTGAAATCATCCCTTCGTAAATTTTACGGACGCCATCACGAGTTGGTTGACCGTTTTGGAATAACCTTATCACAAAGGATTATCGGATATGTTCCTTACGTCGTAACTACAATCCCCTTCCCTTTCCTGAATGTGACCTACCGAATTAGACTATTACGGATTTGTTTATCACATAAGCAACACGGAGGTGCCGCATGTGGAGCAGGATCTGCTTACCCTTCCGGAGCACCTGAGATCACCCATAGTTTTTTGTTGGGGTTTGTGTTGTTTATTCTTTAGTTTTCTATGTTGTGTCGTGTGTGCTGTTGTTTGTTTGTCTTTTTCATTTTTAGCCATGGCGTTGTCAGTTTGTTTTAGATTTATGAGTTTGACTGTCCCTTTGGTATCTTTCGTCCCTCTTTTATGTTCTTCTCATATATGCTATGATGGTATGAAACTAAACCCCTAACGGGAAGGATTGTGTTCATATGATGAAATCATAATCTTTCAGTCAATTTAATTGAAGTCTGGAGCTAGCATGTCAGTTAACTGCTAGTAGTCTGTTGTTATTTATGTATTATTGTCATTTTGTTTATTTTCTTTGGTTACATCTTCTGACATCAGACTCGGACTTCTCTTGAACTGAATTTCAATGTGCGTATTGTTATGCGTTTACTTTTCTACATTGGCTAGAGGTATAGGGGGAGGGTGGAGATCTCACAAACATGTTTAACCCCGCCATATTTGTGCGCCTGTCCTAAGTCAAGAGCCGCTGGCCTTTGTTAGTCTTGTATTATTTTAATTTTAGTGTACAATTTGGAAATAAGTATGGCGTTCATTATCACTGAACTAGTATATATTTGTTAAGGGGCCAGCTGAAGGACGCCTCCCGGTGCGAGAATTTCTCACTACATTGAAGACCTGTTGGTGACCTTCTGCTGTTGTTTTTTTCTATGGTAGGGTTGTTGTCTCTTTGGCACATTCCCCATTTCCATTCTCAATTTTATTTAAGTGTTAGGTGATAGGAAATCACTGTATAGGCACAGTTGATTGTCTCCGAGGCATGTTGTCAGAGTCAAAATCAGTTAGGTCTCAAATTTCAGAATAATTGAAGTATGAAATAAGATTATACATAAACCATTGAATCAATAGTTTGATAACTACATATAATCATAAAGGAGGATATCAGATATCTAGAAATATCTGAACACGATCCAGATGTATTCTCTATTCGCTATTTGTTATTATCTATTGTACGTACATTACATGAAGTCATCATCAAATTTCACATATCGTGTATGGCGTACACGGCGGAAAATGTCCCTCATCTCAAAGTTATAACATGCATGTACAATTAAATTACAGGAAAGGAGATTATTATTGCTACTATAAAACTATAAACATCACAACATAAAAAAATATGATGCATTTGAAACGAGATAACCAAAAGCCTAATTAAGCAAACACCATTCACGATAGCTAATTCGACAAGAAAAAAAGAAAATTGTCAAAATAAAATATATAAACTAACAATTATGAAACAAATTATCTTCTTAAATATTACTATATATAATATAAGTCATTAAAAAACAACTGAATCTGAACTTCTGTTTTTTTTTATTTAAAGTTGCGTTTAACAGAAAGAGCCGAAAGATACAAAGACGACATACAAAACCCACAAGTCCAAGAAAAGCTGAAAACGCTATGATGAAATAAAACGAATAGACGAACAATATCATTAATAATAATTTCTACGTTTAAAACTTACCTGATACTGTTAAGATACAGCAAGCTATCCATACAAAGTACATCATCATTGCGGTATATAACATCTAAAGAATAATAAATCCAAACAAGTTTTTTGTTCGCTTCTTAAATAATTAACCAATCGATAGCGTTTGAATATATTGTAATTAGTATTTAGTAGTAGTAACGGTTTACACAGAAGCTGTAATGACAGTTAATCGTTGACTTCTTGTATCTTATTGGAAATCACTAATTCTTATCCTTTAAGCACAATGCTGCTTTTTGAATTTTATCCTTATACTAACTGTGTAGATAGTTTTTTTAAAGAATAAAACTCACAAAATAAAATCATTCTTAAATGAAATTTATTATATCGTGTTTGTTCACAAGTCGACTTTCATGGTGTATTTACCATTTGTATGTTTTTATGGTTACAGAAAAGACATGAGTGTAAATGAAATACTGCAGTTAATAATAGTATCAAACAATGCAACCTGTGGATCATTAACCCAATTACAGCCTTTTTAAGACATGCATTTTAAAGATTGATATACGGTATGCTTTATTAAAAAGCAAAAATGTTTCATGAATAATGAGTCGTTATCATTAATATCGAAAACTGCACTATTCTGTATACTGCTGTACATATAAAACGTCTTTTTTACATACATAATTAGCAATACTATAGCATGTCCTTTTTTCTAGTGAGTGTAGAATGTTTTGTTTTATGACGTATTGATACCAAAGTACAGGTCAGTTATAATCCTTTTTTGTTTTGATTTTTAAAAACAAAGCCAATCGGATTCAAACAACAATTAAAAACTCACAAACATATAAATCAACAATTATAACTCATTACTCCTTAGCAAAAAAAAAGATAGAATAATAGGCGTTGATCAAATTAAACCCGACCACAATTAGGTGTGAGCCAATCATGTAGATATTGCCGGTTACACATGCTCAGTTATGCTATACTTTTTTTATAGATCATAATATTAACGACATATCGTATGAAAAAATAGCGTGGTATTTTCTTTAATGTTGCACTAGTAAAAAATAAAGCTTTAAATGGTGGACGTCATTAGTGAAATAAAATTATTTAAAACATTTTTTTTTCAATCTTAAACCTTAATATACAATAAACAGGTTATTTCATGAATCGAAGTGTTTACTACCACCTCGTAGAATATTGATTGCACTCGCAACGTGCAAGCTCGTGCAATATAAACACTATTTTCGGGAGAGTATTCACCTATTTTTATGAAAAAACCCTATTGTACCAAATATGACCACTGTCGGTTACTCATTGAAAGTACTAGTATATACTCTGTAAAAAAAGCATGATTTTTCTATAATCATAAAAAGGGTCATCATTTAAGATACAACCCTTTCACGTGCTTGCGAGTCAATAGTTCAACCAGGTAGATACTGATAAATCACATTTTACGATGATTGGAAGTGTATGTGAATTAGACAGAAACCTAACGACCTATAGCTTAAGGCACACTATCTAGCGTGTACTTTACGGTTTAAAGGTTAAACAGGCTTCTATATACTATCATTCACTTAAAAAAAGTATAAATGGATTTAACATTGACTATTAACGACCTGCAAAATGTAGATGAAAGCATCGTGCACAATGTTGTATTAATCTGACGAAGTCTTCACTAATTCGTCCATAAACTATAATTTGTCTGAATGGGTTATCTTTTGTGTATTTTTCATATTACCCAGTTGCAAAATTGATTTATACCTTGTAAAACATAGATGATTGGATATATATCATGTCTTTTATAGACTCCCACTGATCTCAAACTAAAGATTACTTTGTAAACATTTGATCTGAAAATGTAAGATAGGAATAAATACTAAGCTTCAATCGTATATTACAGTTTGAATTGTATATATTGTATATTGGTGGCTGGAACGAATAGAACTGGAGGTATAAGATCTAGTGATCAAATTGGAACGACCAGTACTAAACATATTGGTGTAACTCAAATGAAAAGTACTGAAGATATAATTTCTTATGTTAAAATACAAGGGAGATACATAGTCTAGCGGAGAACAATATCTAGTTGAAGGTCTGAAGTTGCAAAGACCTAAACATGTTCTTCGAGACATAAAGCATAAAGAAAGTAGAAGTGCCTGCGCTAAGTCAATGCAATGGTTATGATCTGGAGTCGAGTGTAGCAATGTATGGCGGTGTTTAGTCCCATGCTGAAAATGTTGTATCTTGTTATATACAACGTCTTTTCCTGAAGGTTTGAATCTAAGCAATTGATATGTTAAGTAAAGGGTAATGTATAAACCAAAAAATAAGAAGATGTTTTATGAATTCCAATATGACAACTCTCGGTAATATACAGGGTCTGATATTACAGTATTGTAGACAGGAAGTCGTAGGTCGACAACATATGGTTTTATAAATAAAAACATTGTATCTTATGATTCAAACACAACAAGAACAAAACCTGATAGCTACTGTTCTTTTTATATTTGAAAGCAGTCTACAGAAGAAATTTGTGTAATTAAGCTTATTGAAAAAAATGCAAGCTGGTATATTGAAAAACGTATATGTCATGTTCTTATTCTCATGAATGTTTAATAAACAAATGATGAGAATGGTCAGTAAATGTATTTGAATGTCTGTCACAGGACTGCTTTGACAGGTCTCATTACTTTGACGAAGACTCAGAGTATACTTATGTGCCATGTTTTGTAATAAAGATCCTTTCAGGTTAATTAGGATTCCATTTATTATTTATTAAATTCTAGTTTTTATAGATAACAAATGGTCAGACCAGTACTTTCAAATACGTTTTATTCTTTAACGTTTATTAAAAGAAAACTGTTAGATCCTATGGAAAAGCATGTACGGAAAAGCTTATATATATATATATACCATAGAAATGAAATGCATGCATTTCTGTGAAAGCTCTCTGATATTATGGATTAAGTGTATATGTGGTTTATTTTTAAGTATTTAGTCTAATATTAAATAAAAGGAGATGTTAGTATAATAGTAATCGGGCGAGAAAATACCTGTACCCAGTTGGAATATAACAGTTGTTATACATTCGTTTGATGTGTTTCAGGTTTTGATTTTGCCATTTGGTTAGGGACAATCCGTTTTGAATTTTTCTCGGCGTTCGGTATCTTTGTCATTTGACTTTACATCTTTGTCGTATTTCCAGGTAAAAATACACTAAAACATATGTACCAGACAACTTTTATAAACAACGAATATAAAGATTACTTCATAGATAAAGAGTTACATTAATACGACAAAAGAAAAGAACAATATGAATACGCAATCCCCTGTTCACGTCAGGGAAACTGCAACTCACTTAAACATGATAGCTCAAAAACATAACTCTACACGTACACATTGGTCAACTTCGAATCGACTGAACTATTCTTTTGCTATTAAAACTTAGTTAGCGACGAATCAGCAAAGTATCATTGATAGGATGGTGTTTTGAACTTATATGATCAGATCTCGAATGATATAAACATTGCTTCTTTATAAAAGGTTTTGATAGAATCAAGTGTCATAATGATCCAATTTTTAAAATAATTGAAGAGTGGAGAAATATTAAGTGTGTCTATATTAAATTTAGCATTACAAATAGTGTCGATGGCTGTTTTGTCTTGACCTTGTAAGTGTTGCCCAATGTCATAAGAAAGTGGGTCGTTCATTGACCTATTGGTAAAGGAATGAACTTTTTTTTAATTGTCTTAGATAACTGTAAAATATAAGGGCATACGCCATAAGCACGGTGACACATTCTACAGCATTCAAACAGCACGAGCAATTGACCTGTTTTTAAACATACTCGTAGATGGTTTTTCGTGATATCAAACCTAACCATTTTCTTGATTTTTATAACATTGCTTTTAACCTGAGGATTTTTATTTTCTATTATTGTTTACCATTCAATATCATTGTCTCACCAAGACAGATATTACGACAGTCCTAAGTGAAATGTACACTTCATCTGTGTTATTTCATTACAAAAGATTAACCCGCTCAAAACTAAATAAAGGATTTTAAGTAACCTATTATCCACAATGCATTTAAGGATCTGCTTACCCTTTCGGAGCACCTGAGATCACCCCTAGTTTTTGGTGGGGTTCGTGTTGTTTATTATTTAGTTTTCTATGTTGTGGCATGTGTACTATTGTTTGTCTGTTTGTCTTTTTCATTTGTAGCCATGGCGTTGTCAGTTTATTTTCGATTTATGAGTTTGACTGTCCCTTTGGTATCTTGCGTCCCTCTTTTAATGTTGTGTGCTTTATTACACAGGCAAATTTCACTCACATCAATTTCACGTGAATTTAAATTCATGTGAATCTCACGTGAAATTCACATCAATTTCACCTCAAACGAGCTTATACGTGAAACTCACGTGTAAACAATTTTTGTGAGTTTCATGTGATTCTTGTGTGAAACTCATGTGAATTTCACATGAAAACCACGTAAAATTTTTCATGTGAAATTGACATGATTTTTTTAAAATAGAGTAATTCAAATAACATCTAAATTTTTAAATGTAATTAAAATCATGAAAAATATCAATTTTTTTGTTGTAAATTTCACGTGAAATTCATGTGAAAAATTTCACATCAAATTCATGTGAATCTCAATTCACGTGAAATTCACATGAAAATTTTCACGTGAGTTTCATGTATAAGCTCGATTGAGGTGAATCTTACGTGAAATTTTTCATGTGAATTTCACGTGAAATTCATGTGAGCAAATTTTGCCTGTGTATAACACATTCCCAACTGCTTATAAGGAAGTAATCATGAATGCATTGTGTGGAGATTCAATACTAGAATAGCTGCAATACATTGTATGTTGATTTATATATTTAAAGGGTAATAGAAAAAAGCTAAAATATCATAAGAAAATAAAATTACAAACTCAAAAACTAAAGATTTGGCAGTTAGAATTCTACAAAACAAAGGAAACATGACACATGTAGCAGGTTTCCTTAGAATCATCATGAATGTTTTATACTCAAATGGCGTGAATGGTCAGTGAATGAGTTTGTATGTCTGTCATAGACTGCTTTGACAGGTCTCATTAATTTGACGAAGACTTTAAGTATACTTATGAATTTGTTTAGTAATAAAATGTTCAAAACTCATAAATCGATAGAAAAAAAAACAAATCCGGGTCATGAACCAAAACCGAGGGAGACGCATTAAATACAAGAGAATGGCGACACAACATTAAAATGTAACACACACAGAAACAAACATGCGTTTGAATGAATATGGTCTGATAATTAGTCTAATATAAAATAAAAAGAGATATAAGTATAATAGTTATCACCTTTAACGTATATCAGGGTAATGATACACTAAAATATATCTACTAAACAACTTTAACACCCAACGAATTTGAAAATTACTTTCTAGCTAAAAAAAAAGTTGCATCAACAAGACAAAAGACAATTACAAAATATGAATACTTCTTCGCCTGTTCACGACGGAAATGCTGGAACTGACTTAAACTTAATGGCTCAAAAAGTAACGATTCGACGAAAACATGTAACTATACTTGGACACATTATTCCGACAAAGAACCGACTTACTACTAAACATATAGTTTGCGACGAATCAGCACAATATCATTGAAAAGACATTGTTTTGACACAGTCGGAGATTAAACTTATATGATCTCAACTGATGTAAACATTACCTACTTTATGAAAGGATTTAATATATGAAGTGTCATAATGATCATATTATTAAAATAATTGAAGGGTGGAGAAATGTTAAGTGTGTCTATATTATATTTAGCATTACAAAGTGTCGTTGACCGTTGTCTTGACATTGTAAGTGTAGCCCGATGTCATAAGAATATGGGTCGTTCATTGACCTATTCGTAATGAAATGAACCTGTTTGAATAGTCTTGGATAACAACTGTGTGTGACTCGTAAAGCTATAGCTTATGTCATTATATGAATTTCAAATACAATAAATGTCTACCTTTATCGACAAAACCGGGAAAATGCAGGGCTGGTAAGGGCAAGACATTTACAATGCAATATTTACCTCAACCAAAATTAATGGATTGCTTGTCATAGTTACTTTTTTTAATTCACTTTCTAGACCTATAACGGGGATAGATTCTGCAGCATCCACACGGCACGAGCAATAAACCTGCTTAGTCGATGCCACTGCTGGTGGACGTTTCGTCCCCGAGGATATCTCCAGCCCAGTAGTCAGCACTTCGGTGTTGACATGAATATCAATTATGTGATCATTTTTATAAGCTTTCTGTTACAAAACTGAATTTTTTTTAAAACTAAGGCTTTTCTTATCCCAGGAATAGATTACCTTAGCCGTATTTGACACAACTTTTTGGAATTTGGGGTCCTCAATGCTCTTCAACTTTGAACTTGTTTGGCTTTACAACTATTTTGATCTGAGCGTCACTGATGAGTCTTATGTAGACGAAACGCGCGTCTAGCGTAATAAATTATAATCCTGGTACCTTTGATAACTAATTATTCCATAAAAGGCTTTTCGTTTATAATTTCCCTGATTTCTAGAACATTGCTTTTAACCTCATTATTTCCATTTTCCATAATTATTTACCATTCGACATCATAATCTTATCAAGACAGATTTCATGACAGTTATAAGTGAAATGTACACTTCATCTGTGTTATTCCATTACAAAAGATTAACCCGCTCACAAATAAATAAAGCGTTTTAAATTATCTATCACCAATAATGCACTTGATGTTGTTTGCACATTTGGTTGGTTTGTCGTGATGTACACGTAATAGTGTATGACAAATCTTCAACTGACTAAAAAGAAGTAAACATGAGTGAAGGCAATTTGTTAAGATTCAGTACTAGAAGAATTGCAATGAATTGTATGTTAATTTAAATATTTAAAGGGTAATAAAAATGGTATACAAAATCATGTCACAAAACCCAAAACGTAAAAAATTTGGCAGTGAGATGTCTCTAAAACGAAAGTAACATATTTTAGTAGTATAAACACAAAACATGCCTTAAAGGAGTGATACAAAAAAAGCAAATTGTACCAATAGTTTGACAGGAAAAACGTATAATTCGTGATTATCTGAAGTCATCCATAGCTTTTATTAAGTGTCAGAGTGTAGCATCATCAAAGGTGATTCGAAGCGTTCGTTTTGATCAATTGTTTGTTTTCTGTAACCCCCCCCCTTTCCCCCTACAAATAACCACCACCAACCCTGGTCTAATATATTTGTCTATTCGTCTATGTTTCTTTCTATAATATCTTATATTTTCGAACTCTAAGTTTAATTGCCTTATTGCCATCTTCTTGTCTTTTTTTCGCCAGCTTATAAAAAAATAAGATGTAGTATGACTGCCAATGAGACAACTCTCCGCAAGAGACCAGATGACACAAAAATTAGTTTGTTACTATTAACATTGGAGGTACACCACAGATTGAAATAAAAACTGCTAGAATAAAAATCAAATAATACTATGAAAAAAGCCATGACGCATTACCATACGAAATCTCACAACTGACACTTTTGTAAATTAACTAAAATGGGTAACATAAATAAACTGTCTAAAAGGCATCCATGCTGGTTTTTGTAATCCACTGGGAGATTAAGTATTTTACCGCCTACAAATATTACATTTTTACACAATTTTCTACTGGGTAACTTTGACTTAAACCATTACTAACAATTGCGAGGTTTCACACCAGACTATAAATTCTCATTAATTTCCTCACTCTGTTAGATATAAGGATAAAATAGTAACATAATTTGTCAGATAAAGCCGCGAGATTTGTTCACTTGATATATAACAATCAATAAATATGAAGAGTTGTCTGTTATTGAAGGATTAAAATTATTCACGCTGTCATATTTCCATAATTCTGGACGGTTTTTTATTTACTCTAGAGAGTGTTATACGTATTCAACTATAAGAAAAACAGGGGTTTCGAACGGTTGTAGTTCTAAACAAATTGATTCCTTGAAATAAACTCTCTATATATCTATCTTTGATGAGATGAGGGTTTACTCTCAATGTCAGGTTGATCATTTTTTAACATTGATAAAAAAAAATAACAGTTATAGATATGTAAAAGCTTTATAAACAGGTTTTGTCTTTAAAAAATCGATATGTGGAACGATTGCCAATGATACAATTATCCCTAAAGATCAAAGACATATATATTACCAATTACAAGGTCACATTCAACAATGAGAAAACTACATTACCGTTTAGTAAGCTTTTAAATGCAATTATGTTCAAACTCCAATTATCTTTTGAAATAAACCTTTTTTACGTTCTTCTTTTCAGCAATTGAACGTCCTCTCAATTCAATACTTTGTATCTTTTTCATCTTGTGAGAAGTTCTGTTTGCTTAGTACTCCTCTGATGAGTCAAATCATTTACACTTCTGACATTTTATGTTTTGTCCTGCTGTAGTCACTACATTTTACCGTTGAGATAACTTCTGTCGGAGTAATAGATAAATTCTTATCATCTTTTATCATCAAATCTTAGAAATTGCATTTACTTTTAAATTAGAGTTCAACAGATTTATTTTGATTTTTCTTGAATGATACTGGTGAAGATTTTCAACCACAAAAATCAAGAGTTTCATTATCTCAACTAAATAAATCATGAGTAGCATTATCACAACTAAATAAATCATGAGTAGCATTATCTCAACTGGATAAATCATGAGTAGCATTATCTCAACCAAATAAATCATGAGTATCATTGTCTCAACTAAATAAATCATGAGTAGCATAATCTCAACCAAATAAATCATGAGTAGTATTATCTCATCTAGATAAATCATGAGTAGCATTATCTCAACTAAATAAACCATGAGTATCATTATCTCAACTAAATAAATCATGAGTAGCATTATCTCAACCAAATAAATCATGAGTATCATTATCTCAACTAAATAAACCATGAGTATCATTATCTCAACTAAATAAATCGTGAGTAGCATTATCTCAACCAAATAAATCATGAGTATCATTATCTCAACTAAATAAACCATGAGTATCATTATCTCAACTAAATAAATCATGAGTAGCATTATCTCAACTGGATAAATCATGAGTAGCATTATCTCAACCAAATAAATCATGAGTATCATTATCTCAACTAAATAAATCATGAGTAGCATAATCTCAACCAAATAAATCATGAGTAGTATTATCTCATCTAAATAAATCATGAGTAGCATTATCTCAACTAAATAAACCATGAGTATCATTATCTCAACTAAATAAATCATGAGTAGCATTATCTCAACCAAATAAATCATGAGTATCATTATCTCAACTAAATAAACCATGAGTATCATTATCTCAACTAAATAAATCATGAGTAGCATTATCTCAACCAAATAAATCATGAGTATCATTATCTCAACTAAATAAACCATGAGTATCATTATCTCAACTAAATAAACCATGAGTATCATTGTCTCAACTAAATAAATCATGAGTATCATTATCTCAACTATCTCAACCAAATAAATCATGAGTAGTATTATCTCAACTAAATAAATTATGAGTAGCATTATCTCAACTATCTCAACTAAATAAATCATGAGTAGCATTATCTCAACTATCTCAACTAAATAAATCATGAGTAGCATTATCTCAACTATCTCAACTAAATAAATCATGAGTAGCATTATCTCAACCAAATAAATCATGAGTAACATTATCTCAACTAAATAAACCATGAGTATCATTATCTCAACTAAATAAACCATGAGTAGCAATATCTCAACCAAATAAATCATGAGTATCATTATCTCAACTATCTCAACTAAATAAATCATGAGTAGTATTAGATTATTATTAAACCTGCTGATTAATTAGATCCCCGGCACCAGGTACTTTCAATAATATCTAAATCTGTTCTACCCAACAGGGGAAGTAATTTCTACTGAATCAAAGGGAATTAAATCGATGAGAATAGATGTATATCAATTGAAGATTCTGATTTGGGGTTCATCCTTACTATAAAGTAATTTTCTTATATACAGACATCTTTGCTTAAGTTATGGGTTATGATACGACCACCCCCCCCCCCCCCCCCCCCCCCGCTCTGTAAATGAGCCTGTTCATAACCCTTGGTTCATGAGGATATGTTCATTGAAAAATAAGAATACAATGTATGTCCTTTCATGGAACTAAAAATTAAGTTGAAGAAATAATTGAACAAAAGAATTACATAAATATAAATTATACCACTAAATCAAGTGTGAAACGTTATTTCTATCACTCGAGTCAGTTAAATTTTCAAATCTAAAACGCGACGCTTGTCGAGCGTTTTCAATGTCTAGAATTTATCTGTCAAGACTGGATAAATATCTGATTGATAGATATTTTGTGTTAAAATCTGTTTCTCTAGTGATTTTTAGACGATGTGCAGATTACCTTATTCCTCTTTTATTGAAGCATATAATGTATGTATGAAAATGTGTTTTTCTTATGTGACGTCATCAGGTATAGTCGCCTTTTTCTAATAGCATCACTATGGGAAATTCAGAGGTACATTGTAAGCTAGAATATTTTAACCAATAAAGAAATGAGATCAAACAAACCGCACTTTATTTCAACAATACGACCGAACGTGATTGGGGAATAATATTTGTTTTATAAACTGGTTGTTCATAATAAAGCTTGATTGACGTTTGTTTATTGAAACTAACTGAAAATCATTTATGAATTGATATTTGAATTTTTTATTAATTTGTGTAAGAGAAAAGTAAACATGTCAATCAAAAGCATAAAAGTAGAAAATCTTTTTATATATTTCAAAAGACTAGCGTTTCATACATCCTAGTCTAGTAATTTATAAAGCATGCACTTTAAGGCGAGTGACATTTTCAGAAAAGACGTTTAGTTAGTGACTTAAATGCACCCATCTAACATACAGCTGAATTTTTTATACATTATAGTAGTATATCTGAACTTCCTTTTTTGGTCGGTCGTTAAAAAGTCGTACGGTGCAATTTTTGTAAAAATTGAATTAAAATCGAGAAATTGAAAAATGACCAACAGTGTTGAAGCGTAAAAAAATAACATGTAGCTTTATTTTATGTTGTCACAATGCAAAAATTTTGTACGTTTAACATGTCAATATATAAAAAAAATCTTTTCAAAAATAAAAGATGTAATTTTTGCGGGAAAAAAAAGATTTTTGTAACATTTCTGAAACCCAAATTAATGATGTTAGTATTATTCAAAAGTTCCTCACTTGTTTAATACATATCGTTATCACTGTATTATTCTGGATTTTATACACTTTTACACACTCCCACTTTTCCCTCAAATTTCCGAAATCGCTTTCTTTGTTAATTTCCCTCAAATTAACGGACCTAAACGCTTCAAAAAAGAGTATGAATAACAATGAAGGCAATTTTTTTTGGTACAAATATTACGCAAAGTATGAAAAATAATCAAAGGACCATAGAAGCTGAGATGTCAACGTTTATTCTTGTTAGAAAACCAATATCTTATTATTCTTAGTCAATTTGCACTTACGAAAACGGCTGAGATTATGAATAACTATTGAAAAATACTTCTTTCTCAATTGGATCAATGCACATTTTAGTTTTGCAACTAAAAGTACGCAAAAAATGTGTCATATCTGATATTTTCCCAATGAACTTGAACGTGTGATATATTAATATGGCCACCTTTTAAATTTCCTACCGTTTTAACCATCGCATACGGAAGACTTATTGATAGTGCAAATTTGGTCAGTATTTTAGAGGAAACATAGTGTATGTGCTAGGGCCACGTCAAGAGTCTGTATGTTGACATGCTATAAATACTTTAATTTATGGGGATATCTATTCATTCAGTTGACAAATTTTGAATTCTTCGTAGATATTTGAAATACGTTAAATGTTCTACCTCAGGCGTATATATATTACCTAAGCCGTACTTTAAATAGGATTACGTGTTTTTAAATATTCTTCGAAGTGTTACTTGGTTCGAGCGTCACCGATGAGTCTTAATAATATGTAGACTAAACCATATGCCTGATATCTTTCAAATTGATTTGTTATTCATTATGGTTGTCATAAGTTGCTTTTTATGATTTTTGCTTTTGTTTGTAGTTTTGAGCATGAATCAATCTTTTCGGTATCTAATTAAAATTATTTTAGAACCTTTATTGCTTATTATACAGTGTTGGCTATTACTTCTTCATATGATAAACTATAGTTGTTTACCTCAAAGCATTTAGTCTCTGGTATCCTTTTAATCATACTTATAAAAGGTACCAGGCTTATAATATGATATCTTCATGCTTCTTATTTTAAATACGGATTAACAATTTGGAGTGATGTCAGAGGTCAACGATGACCTAACACTTCGTTGTATTCTAGAAATGGAACAACTATGTGCTATTTACGAGTTCTATAACCAGTGGGAATTATGGTTGGCGATGCAACATATGTATTGTGCATGCATAGTTTTTTTTTATTAAATATATGTACCTTTACCAGCAGTTCATGCTCTTTTTTACAGGTTACAGGTTTTAACAGCTCACCATATATCTTTGTTCCTAAGAAAACTTCTCTTTTAACGCTTTCGAAATCATCAATAGATGGGGTCATATACAAATTAAACACTCTAAAGTATCTGAAACCAAAAATAAGTATGTTAAAGTCTAATCAAGACGACTTGAATAAGTTACATATCAGACTTCCAACCAAGAATGCCATCGTGTCACGCCTACCACCAAGTGCATCATCATTCAAACTTCATGTTCTGAAAGCTAGCAGACAAAGACATGGCGTCATAACAAACAAATACGGCAGTAGGTTTACTCAAGTATGAGTACGGATGACAAAAGTGGTCTTTTAAATACGTCATACTTTCTTCAGGATTTGATAAATGTGTTCTTGTGAAGGAAAAATATATGCATTAGGTAACTTGTGAATGTATTGAAATCATTGTAAGCCTCTGTTAAAGAATTATGTCAGTAACAGCGAAGTATCAGGAATTGTTCCAGTAAAGCAAAAGCTTCACAGGCTCTTTTGATCGTAATAAAATCGTAATAAAAAAATACGTTAAAAAATTAAAGTGTTTGTAAAGTATATAATCCCAAATATCGAAATAAAGGTCACCGTGGGACCTAACTTTAGTTTGTAAAAAATCACCGCATTCTAATTTTGCATCTGGGGTCAGTTTCACAACAAATCTTACGACTAAAGCTGGTCGTAAGTCATGAATAGTTCAGTTTACTTACGATTAATCTTGTCTTTAGTTTTTTTGTGAAACCGACAACTGTATCTGAAGTATGGTAAACATTAGTTTTGCAGCTATATATGTCGCGGGCAGGATTCCATTATAATTGGATCCATATCACAGTGACCTGATTTTAGTTTATGACCATCCCTTATCAAATATGATGTATGTTCATACTTAGTTTGGAAAACCCAGGTTCAACGGTTCAAAAGATATGGACCGGACGCAAACCAGACAAGCACGAATCAAACAATGTTTGAAAACTTGACGGCTCAAATGTCAATGTCAAAATGAACTGATTTAAATTATGAAGAACCACGTGCCATCCCATAATACATCTCTGAACTTAGTGTGTTTAACATCATTTCTATAGTTTAAAGCAATGCATTTTATATTTGAAATCATTGGTTTTTAGATGAACTGTATATCTGTATATATGTATAAGTTACCTGATTAAATTCGACACGGGCCACAAACAAGTGGGGACTGACAGACGGACAGACTTAAAATGTTATTCATTTATCCTGTTCAACTCTGCTTGTGGTTGTATTAAACATGTAAGATAGTGATTTCCGATCTTGACACGGTTTGTAGGCCGTTAACAAACAGGAGACTATTGTCACTGTTGATGTGACAAAGACGTCTACTTTCTACTCTCTTTATTGCGTTGTTTTATCTCCCTTTTCCTCGTCCGACTTACAAATATTTCATCATATTTTTTTTATTTTGCATGGCACACCATCAATTATAGTACATATTAATATTTAAGGTCAAATATTTGTTATTATTGTATAGCAATATAATATTTTCCACAGAACGTAACCAAAAGTTAGCGTGCAATAAATTATAATATTGCACTAGTGCAATAAATCTTTAAAATTCATGACGTCATTAACGACAAAATCTTAGTTTAAACCAATTTTTACTTCCAAATATTATATTGCTATACAATAAAAGGGTTATTGCATGAATATTGGGGAATATTGTCCCTCGTAGAACATATATTGCACTCGCAAGCTCGTGCAATATAAAATTCTACTCGGGACAATATTCCCCAATATTCATGCAATAACCCTATATTATACGTCGTTTTTGTAGAAAGTTCCGTTTTACCAATAGCAGAGTGAAAACGTCAAAATGACGTCAACTATCGCCAAACCATGAACGATATGCAAAGAGACGTTATCATAGTATCCTGTAAAGTAAAATTTGAACAAACTATATTACCAGCTGCTCAAATAAGACAACAATACCAGAAAAGTGTTATTCTTTCATTTTTTTATGAATGACCTTTGACCCCATTAAAAAAGAAGCACCATAGCTGTGTGTTAGATAGGTGCATGGAGTCCAATATTACTTCCATGATAGGTGCATTGTAAATATTTTTTAGGTCTGAATGTCACTCGCCTTTTTGGTTCGAGATGTTTTCTTTCGTTAATTAATTGTTACCTGTTTAACGACCGGTTTGTAAACAAAAAAAAGGGTTCCACCGGAAGAATTTAAAGCTGTAAAAGTTCATTAAAAAATAATATGACGCTAGTCAATGGTGTGAATTATTTTAATATTATACCAGTTTTAAATCACCGTTTTCTAACTAAGAAAAGGCCTTTTCCACGTTATTGTTGACAGTTGTTATCCATTCGTTTGATGTGTTTGAGCTTTGAATGTTGCCTTTTGATTAAAGACTTTCTATTTGGAGTTCTCCTCGAAGTTCGGTATTTTTGATATTTTACTTTTTAGTCTTTCAAGGAAACCAGTTAATCTACTGTCATTTGATGTATTTGATGATTGTGAGGATAAAACTCATTTCAAATACGCATGAACACATTGTTATGTCATATTTAAATGTTCTCTTAAAGACAAGCATCTGTTTCATTTTATAATTCGACAGAAACAATTCAAACATAAAGCTATAGTTCAGAGAATTCAAAGTAACTTGAGTCGTACAAAGTTGTCTTAATCATTTAAAAAAATAATTTGTCTAGATAGACACTCGAACGTTAGACTGCTTTTTCTAACTATAGTTCAACGTACGACCTTCAACAATGAGCAAAACCGACACCGCATTTTTATCTATAAAAGGGCAAAAAATTAAAAAACAATGTAACAATTCAAATGAGAAAACTAAAGGTCTGAATTATGAACAAACCGATGAACGAAAAACAAATATGATATAAAACAACACACGACAACCACTAAATAACAGGCTATTGACTTAGTCGAGGCTCATGTTTCAGACGTTAAACGTAGTGTGGGATTGATAAGACTTATGCTGGACATGTAAAATAAAGTATAATGTCTACAATAAAAAATAGTTTAAGACTAACACGTCGACAATATAAAGGTCCGTATAATAGTGTTGTAGACGGGAAGTCGAACGTCGACATCATATGACTTTATACGCTAGACATATTATCTAATAATGAGAACAAAACATGGTATCTAATTTATTTTCTATTAAGTAGCAGTCTACAGAAGGAATTTGTGTAATTAAGCTCAGTAAAATAAATACAGGCTGATATATTGAAAACTTATATGACATGTACTTATTTGCATGAATTAGTAATACTTAAATGATTTGAATGGTTAGTCAATATATGTGTATATCTGACACGGGACTGCTTTCACAGGTCTCATTAATTTGACGAAGTATATCTCACACGGGACTGCTTTCACAGGTCTCATTCATTTGACGAAGTATATCTGACACGGGACTGCTTTCACAGGTCTCATTCATTTGACGAAGTATATCTGACACGGGACTGCTTTCACAGGTCTCATTAATTTGACGAAGACTCAAAGTATACTTATGACATTTTTTAGTAATAAAAATCCTTTTTAGCTAATTAGGATTCCATTTATTAATTTCTTTAATTTTAGTTTTGGCAGATAAGTTTGGTTACAACAGTACTTTCAAATACGTTTTATCTTTATTTTCAAGCGAATAACATGTATCAAAAGAAAAATCCTTCCCCTGTTCACGATAAAGAAGTGAAGTTACAACTGACTGTTAACCTGATGGCTTTTAGGGTCAAGTTTCGAAGGAATATAAATCAGTTATTTACTTGGTCACGTTGGTCCGACTCCGAATCGACTGAAATTTGCTCTTACAACTAAACATTTAATTTGCGACGAAAAGGCGAAATCTGATTGAAAGGACGGTATTTTGACCAAGTCGGAAATTAAACTTCTATGATCAGATATCAAATGATGTAAATATTGCCTACTTTTTTAAAAAGATTTTGGTATAATAAGTGTCAGAATGATCCGATTATAAAAACAATTGAAGGATGGAGAAATGTTAAGTGTGTCTTTACTATATTTTGCATTACAAATAGTGTCGTTGATCGTTTTGTCTTGATATAATAAGTGTTGTCTGATGTCATAAGAAAATGTGTCGTAAATTAACCCTATTGTTAAAGTAATGATCTTTTAATATTGTCTTGAACCACAATTATATGTGATTGTCGAGCTGTACTTGTACCTTATGTCATTTAATGAATTTAAGATACATGATAGATTAATTAATTTATATCTACAAATCAGAAAATGTAGTGCTGGTAAGACCAACACATTTACAAAGCAATATTTACCTCAACCAAAATTAAAGGATTGCTTGTCTCAGTAATTATTTTTTTCATTCACTTTCTAGACCTATAACGGGGGCTCATTCTACAGCATCCACACAGCACAAACAATAAACCTGCGCATTTTATAAATGGCTTTTCATGCTATTTAGCCTGATAATTTCCTGATTTCTAGAACATTGCTTTTAACCTCATTATTTCCATTTTCTATAACTATTTACCATTCAACATCATTATCTAACCATGACAGATTATACGACAGCTCTAAATGAAATGTACACTTCATCTGTGTTATTCCATTACAAAAGATTAACCCGCTCACAAATAAATAAAGGGTTTTAAGTAACCTATCACCAATAATGCACTTAATCTTGTTTGCTTCATTCGATGGGTTTGTCGTGATGTACACGATATAGTGTATAACAAATCCTCAACTGACTATAAAGAAGTAAATATGAGTAAAGGCAATTTGTGAAGATTCAATACTAGAAGAATTGCAATGAATGGTATGTTGATTTAAATATTTAAAGGGTAATAAAAATCTTAAACAAAATCAAGTCACAAAACTCGAATATTAAACGAATTGTCAGTGAGATGTATCCAAAACGAAGGTAACATATCTCAGTAGTATAAACACAAAACATGCCTTCAAGGAGTCATACATTAAAGACAACTTGTACCAATATTTGGACAGGAAATACGTATCATCCTTGAATATCTGAGGTCACCTATAGCTTTTATTATTTTATTAAGTATCAGATGGTAAGTTCATCAAAGGTGTATCGAAGCGTTAGTTTTGCTCAATTGTCTGTGTTCTGTGCCGCCCCTCCCCCCCCCCCCCCAAAAAAATAAATAAATAACCACCACCAATCCTGGTCTTACATATTTGTCTTTTCGTTTTTGATTCTTTTATAATATCTTTTTTCGAACTTTAAGTTTAATTGCCTTATTGTTATCTTCTTGTCTTTTTTAACAAAAACATTTTCAAATTGCTAGCTGCTAAAATGAAAATTGATTGCGCCAGGTTATAAAAAAAAGAAGATGTAGTATGATTGCCAATGAGACAACTCTCCACAAGAGACCAAATGGCACAGAAATTAGTTTGTTACTATTAACATTGGAGGTACACCACATATGGAACTAAGAACTGCTTGAATAAAAATACTATATACAAATAGATACATACCTACTAAAACTATTACAGTTAGACCAAATGATAAACCATTTATGAACAACTTGATTAGAAACAAAATAAGACATCGTAATAGAATTCACCACAAAGCGAAAACTTCAAATAATCCAGATCACTGGAAAAAATTTAGAGAAATTCGTAATGAAATAATCAGTTTAGTTAGAAAGGCAAAAGATGATTACAAGTGCAAACTGACATCACAACTTATTGACAAAAATATTCCTCCTGGTAAATGGTGGCGTATTGCCAAGTCTGTTTCAAATTTTACCAAAAACAGAGATTCCCCCCCCCTTTTTTGGAACATGATGGCCAAATTTTTATTCATCCATTGGACAAATCAGAGATCCTGAACAATCATTTTGCTGATATAGCTAATATTGATATAGAACCAGAAATTCCTGATAATAATGAGCCTCCTCCATGTCATTTAAACAAATTTGTCATCACTGAGAAAGAAATTTTAAACCAGTTAAAAATTTTGAATGTTAATAAACCAGCTGGACCTGATGGTATCAGTCCTAGAATTTTAAAAGAGGTTGCTAGCTTTATTTCTAAACCATTAACTAAGTTATTTAATATGTCTCTATCAGTTAAACAGGTTCCACTGTTATGGAAAATTGCACATGTTAATCCTATTTTTAAAGGGAAAGGTAGTCCACATTCAGCTCTAAACTATCGTCCAATATCTGTTACTAGTATTGTTTGTAAGATTATGGAAAAAGTTTTATTTAAACATTTGTATAATTATATGAGGAGTAATAACCTTTTGTCAAAGTTTCAATCTGGATTCCAACCAGGTGATTCTACTGTTAATCAGTTAATTGAAATATATCATAAAATTATTAGTAATATGGATAGTGGTAGGGATGTAAGGTTTGTATTTTGTGATGTATCTAGAGCTTTCGATAAAGTTTGGCATAAAGGACTTTTATTTAAACTTAAACAATCTGGCTTAAATGACCAGCTCTTATCTTGGATAGAAAGTTATCTTTCGGATCGTCAACAAAAGGTAGTTTCAGAAGGCTTTTCGTCAACTCTAAGAAGTATACATGCAGGTGTCCCCCAGGGATCAGTCTTGGGACCCTTTCTGTTTCTTATTTATATAAATGATATAGTAAATGATATTGCTAATGATATTAGACTTTTTGCAGATGACACCTCTTTATTTGTCATAGTAGATGATGATCATGCTGTAGCGGCTGCTTCTTTGACTGATGACTTGGATGTTATCTCAAATTGGGCAAAATCATGGGCTGTTCAATTTAATTCTAAGAAAACTAAAAATATTGTATTTACTAGAAGGGAAAGGGAGCATCCACCTGTATTTTTTGGGATGAATGGTGAAGAGGTTGAGAAAATAAATATTCACTGTCATCTTGGGATAACATTTCAGTCATCAGCTTCGTGGCACACGCATATTGATATTATTTATAAAAAAGCATGCTCTCGTCTTTCTGTGCTTCGTCAAGTTAAACACTTATTAGATAGGAGTTCACTTATACGTATTTATTATGCTTTTATTAGACCTATATTAGAATATGGTGATGTTATTTGGGGCAATTGCTCCCAGCATGAGACTGAGCTTCTTGAAAATATTCAGATAGAAGCTGCTAGAATTGTTACAGGATTACGACGTAATTCCTCCAGACAAAAACTTTATATTGAATTAGGTTTAGAAACTCTGGAGAATAGACGTAATAAACATAAGCTTATACTATTCTACAAAATATTAAATGGGATGACACCTGCATACTTATATGAGTTAGTTCAGCCATATCTTCCCAGACAAACCCCTTATACTTTGAGGAATGAAAATAACACTTTTCACCCGCCTCTTGCTAGAACTAGCTCTTATTTTAATAGTTTCATTCCTTCCACTATAAGACTTTGGAATAGTCTTCCTTTGAGTTTACAAAAATCACCAAGTTTGGGTATATTTAGAAGTGGACTAGATAAGTTTTATAGGACTGATGATATATTTAAACCTTTCAACTATGGGATAAGGAAACTAAATATAAGTCATTGTCAACTCAGAAATAATGCTAGCAACCTTAAATCTCATTTGTTTAATCAGTTCTTATCCGAGAACACTTTTTGCACAAACTATAACCATCCTGTTGAGGATAACCAACATTTCTTTTTTATTTGCCCTAAGTATAATGATGTAAGACAGATCCTTCTTGATTCCATTTACTCCAATGTTGATAATGTTGACATAAATATTGAATTACTACTTTTTGGAAACAGATTATTTTCATATGATATGAATATTGCTATTTTTAAATCTGTTCAGAAATATATCAGTGACACTCAACGTTTTGTTTGAAACTTAGTTTAATTTTTGTTTCATCTAGTTTTATTTTTTATTTTTTTCTACACTCCAACATTAATTCATTTATTCCACTAAGCAAGCTTAGTGTCTCTTTCAAGCCATATATATATTTCTAATGACTTATAAAGGATATTTGCATGTTTCAAGGTACTTTAAATAACTGATGATTATTTGCCTATATATTTAAATATATTTTGCATTTAGTAAGTAACACTGTTAACATATATTTGCTCGTGTGTGCTCACAAGTAGCATGCATGTTCCACTATATTGCATTATTTTAAATACAGTTGTTGTGATTGAATTATACCTTGTACATGTAATATGGAGAGAGCTTTTATAGGCTGTGCCTGTTGCTCAATCCTTTTCATATCTTAATGAATAAAATATGTTTAAAATCAAAATATATACAAATAATACTATATAAAACCACGACGCATTACCATACCAAATCTCACAACTGACACTTTTGGAAATTAACTAAAATGGGTAACATAGATAAACTGTCTAAATGACGTTCATGCAGGTATTTGTAATTCACTGGGAGATTAAGTATTTTACCGCCTACAAAAATTACATTTTTACACAATTTTCTACTGGGTAACTTTAACTTACATCATTACTAACGATTGCCAGGTTTCACACCAGACAATAAATTCTCATTAATTTCTTCATTCTGTTAGACATTAGGATAAAATAGTAACATAATTTGTCATATAACGTTGCGAGATTTGTACACTTGATATATAACAATCAATAAATATGAAGAGTTGTCTGTTATTGAAGGATTAAAATTTTTCACGCTGTCATATTTCAATAATTCTAGACGTTTTTTTATTTACTCTAGAGAGTGTTATACGTAGTCGTCAACAAGAAAAACAGGAGTTTCTGACGCTTGTAGTTCTAAACTAATTGATCCCTTGAAATAAACTTTATATATCTCTGTCTTTGAAAAGATGATGGTTTACTCTCAATATCAGATTGATGATATTTTTTACATTCCTAAATGTGTAAAGGCATTTAAAAAAATTATATGTGGAACGATTGCCAATGAAACAATTATTCATCAGGATCAAATACGTAGATAATGTCACTTACAAGGTCACTGTCAACCATGAGAACCACATTACGTATAATAAACTAAATAATGTATAATTTTTACATTCTTCTCGTCAGCAATTGAACGAACTCTAAGATCAACACTTTGCGTCTTTTTGTCATTTGCATGACGATTTGTGTGATCAGTACTCCTCTGATGAGACAAACCATTTTTACTTATCATTTTGTTATCGAATTGCGTTTACTTTTTCATCAGAGTTCCACAATAGATTTCAATTTTTCTTGAAATATACTTGCATAGATGTTCTACCAAATAAATCATGAGAAGCATTATCCTTTTGCAAATGCTTATAATCGCCATTATGCTTTAAGATTGAAAATAAACCTGCTGATCCATGAGATCCCTGGCACCAGATAATTATAATAATATTTAAATCTGTGTTTTATTCAAAGTACTACCAAACAGGGAGTTATTTCCTACTGAAACATCGTTGACATCGATGAGAATAGAAGAATATTAATAGTTATCAAAGGTATCAGGATTAAAATTTAATACGTATGCTATTCATTCAGAGTTCATCCTCATACTAAAGTTATGTTCTTTGACATTCTATGCTAAGACATATTTGCTTAAGCCATGGGTAACATGTTGATCGGAAGGTACCAAGTCCTTGTTGATAAAAATTCCGTATCAACTTTCCAAATAATACACAATGGTCTTGAAGTATATAGATTCTTGATACTGACGATGTTTATTGTATTAATAATGTGTTATATTATTCTTTTATTTGTCTTTATGCATATTACTTTTACTGTTCGGTCTGTTTTAGGGATATCCATTAGACGGGACTCGGTAGTTTTTTATTCCTCATTGTGTTATTGTTCATATAATTTTTGTATTCGTGTCTTTCATTTTCCTGCTGTTTTGTATATATGCCTTTTTGTGTCTCTCTGATACATATGACGTGGCTCTGTACTTAAACATTCCGTCATTTTGTTGTTGTTCTATGATAGTTTTTGTATTTTTGTCTTTTACTTTTGCTAATGTGCTTGTCTATCAGCCATTTTTTTGTGTTTCTTAAATACATACAACAAATGGAAGTTTTTAACGACCTTGACTGACTATACAGCCCTTGCACGGTCGGTCTTTATGACGTGGCTATGTACTTATATATCCCGTCATTATGTTACTGAGGTATTGTAAATTTGTGTGTTCTTATCTTTAATTTTTTGCTGATATGCTTTGTACCTATGGCTTTTTTGCGTTTCTTTGATACACATTTGGTGGATTTTTAATGGTTATTAAGGTGGCTCGTGGGTACAAAAATTTCAGCAAAAAATTAAACCTTTATTTTTTCATTACAAATTTTATTCATTACACTATTAGTTATTACTTTATGATATGGTACAAAAAATCAACTCAAAAAATTGATTCGATTTGGCCCTAGATGACTTTTAAAATGTTTATATCATTGAAAAGCTCCAAATTATCTCCCTTTGTTGCAAAAATGCCATTTTTTGGCATTAAATTTGAAATAAAATTGAGAATGGAAATGGGGAATGTGTCAAAGAGACAACAACCCGACCATAGAAAAAACAACAGCAGAAGGTCACTAACAGGTCTTCAATGTAGCGAGACATTCCCGCACCCGGAGGCGTCCTTCAGCTGGCCCCTTAACAAATATATACTAGTTCAGTGATAATGAACGCCATACTAATTTCCGAATTGTACACAAGAAACTAAAATTAAAAAAAATACAAGACTAACAAAGGCCAGAGGCTCCTGACTTGGGACAGGCGCAAAAATGCGGCGGGGTTAAACATGTTTATGAGATCTCAACCCTCCCCCTATACCTCTAGCCAATGTAGAAAAGTAAATGCATAACAATACGCACATTTAAAATTCAATTCAAGAGAAGTCCGAGTCTGATGTCAGAAGATGTAACCAAAGAAAATACACAAAATAACAATAATACATAAATAACAACAGACTACTAGCAGTTAACTGACATGCCAGCTCCAGACTTCAATTAAACTGATTGAAAGATTAGGATTTCATCATATGAATATCAGGCACAATCCTTCCCGTTAGGGGTTTAGTATCATACCATCATAACATATATGAGAAGAACATAACCCGTGTCATGCCAACAACTGGTTTTTTAATAAATGTGTTTAGTTCCGATGCAAAGACCCTATAAGTGAATCAATATTAACGCCAAAATAAGCAATCTTTAGTGACCTGACAACAGTATCGTAACTATATCCCTTCTTGGTAAGTCTATTTAAAGGTTTTCTTAGTTTCTGAGGTGAATACTGACATTTTTGTGCTTTAATATCTTTTTTAAGTCATCGGTGACTTATATTTTTTATAATTATTTTCAAATAAGCTGTACATTAACTAAATAATCATAAATTTAAGCGATTTCTGTAATTAGGTTATTTTCTTATTTCGATATTACCTTTATTTCTCCAATTAGTTCAACAGAAAAAAAGGACATTAACAAAAATGTATGCTTCTTCCGAAGGCAGATTGTGAGCTTAAATGAACAGTGACCTATATAAGAAAAAAAAATGATTTATGCCCAGGAGGGTAGCACAATACAAAGATTTTTTTACTTCCAATCACTAACCTTTGAAATGCTGTAACTTTCTTATGAATGCATAGAAAATAATAAAAGAGGTATACATAGATAGATAAAAGATTAATCTTTTAAATGAATGCAATATTTTTATTATGCAATCATTATGTAATCAATTATTATGTAATTAGTGGCAAAATCTGGGTAAGTTCACTTGAATGAATTTAGCTCTATCATCTCTTTAACTATACAGAAAATTTAAACGAAATCTTAATCAACACATCATGGACTTCAAAAGGGTGTCTCAGATTGTCTCTATGGTATTCTTTTCTCTCATAAATCTCTAATTAGTGTAAACATCCTAACCACATAAAAGAAGACAATGTTTAATTAGGTGTAAAATTTGTTCTATACATTCTATCTGAAATCTGAGACACCCTTTTGTAGATAATGGCCATAGGAACAACATATAATAAAATCAACCCTCTAGGGATACCTATGTAGAAGCTAATTTCATTTCAAAGTGGAAATTTGGTGAAAAATATTTTAGACACAGTTAACATTATAATTGGTTACATAATTGTTGCATGATACTAAATGCATTAATTTGAAAGAGTAATCTGTTAGCTATCCAAAACTACCACTTTTATAAATTTTCAAGCATTATTAGGAAAGTTACAGCATTTTAAAACTTGGGAGTTGGAGTTATAAAATCTTTGTATTGTGCTACCTTAAGATAAGAACACACTATTGACTGCTGTACCCCTATTACATTTTAACCTATTACACAAATGACCGACTATAAAATTGATATGTCTGTGTGTTTTGTTCACACATGGTTGTCAAAATAGTGAAATTTGATGCGAGTGTTATATAAATGTGAGGTTAAGCTAGCTGTAAAACCAGGTTTATTCCACCATGTTCTACATAAAAATGGCTGTACCAAGTCAAAAATATGACAGTAATTATGCATTCGTTTGATGTATTTGAGCTTTTGATATTGCCATTTGATAAGGGACTTTCCGTTTTGAATTTTCCTCGGAGTTCAGTATTTAAGTGATTTTTCTTTTAAAAAACGACCGCCTAATTTGTATAAATGAGCTTGTCATTTTTATGAAGATGAAATCTGTAAAACAAACATAGAACATAATGTAAGCCCGATCATGGAACTGAGGATTGAGTAGAAGAAACATTGCAAAAAGAATTACATACATATAGATTATACCACTGAATCAATTGTGAAATGATATCTATTCACTCGAGACAGTTAAATCTTAAAATGTAAAAAGCGACGCTCGTCTAGCAATTTAAATATCTTGAATTCAACTGTCCAGAGTGTATAAATGTCTTATTGAAAGAGATTTGGTGTTGGAATCTGCCGCTGTAATAATTTTTAGACGATATGCAGGCCATCTTGTTCCTTTTTCTAAAGATCTTAAAAGGGTGTGTTCTTCCTAAGAGAAGTCATCAGGCATCAGATATTGTCGGTTTCTTTTCACAATATCACAATAGGAAATTCAGAGGAAAGCAAGGCAGCACTGATATCAAACAAACAACACGCTGATTGCATAATGAATTATCAACGGAACAGGACCTGGATAAATCGTGTAACAATACAATAGAAACTTATCGTGCCGTTGGGATGTTGTGATAATAACTCTTATAGCAATATAAAATACTACAACAACATTTTTTTAACACTTGATTTTTCGTAAATAAGAACGTTTTTCATAGGTGAATAATATTTGTTTTATATAAAACATAATGAAGCTTGATTGTTTGTTTACTGAAACTGACTAAAAATTATTTGTAAAATGTTATTACTTACCACAGTAATTCATTGATATTTAGCTTCTTTTTTTTGTATATAAGAGAAAAGAAAACATGTCGGCTAAGAAACACCTGTTGCAGAATATTAAATAAAGCAGCAAGGGTACATCTGGGACACTTTGAAAATTCCGGCACTAAATCGAGTTAGATGGGGGGAGTTCGCCAATGGCCTATGCTCCAAGTAGGAGCATTGGGCCTACTTAAGTTAGCAAATTTCCACTTTGCGGGTGTAGTGCATTTTCGAAATCTACAAGGGTGTCTTTTTGTGCAAAAGATATATCTTTCTCTTGAAACGGGTCAACTATTTATCGTCCCCTTCCTACGGACTATTACCGTTTCCGAAAAGCATACTCGCAAATGGTGTCAAGGGAGAGACAAAAATCAGTTCCTGAAAATCACACCCCGGAACGAACTGGGATGAAACCAGGAACCTTTGTGTTAGTCCGATGCGCTTACAACTACACAACGGCTCTTACATGTAAACTATCACATGTTTCAAAGTATATGAACACTGAAGAGGATCAAGAACTGTATCATGTTCATTATCACTGAACTAGTATATATTTGTTTAGGGGCCAGCTGAAGGACGCCTCCGGGTGCGGGAATTTCTCGCTACATTGAAGACCTGTTGGTGACCTTCTGCTGTTGTTTTTTTCTATGGTCGGGTTGTTGTCTCTTTGGCACATTACCCATTTCCATTCTCAATTTTATGTAAATATTTCAAAGTCAATATTAATTAAAACAGTCAATGCTAAATCAACAGCAAACCAAATATCATTGACTTGCCACTAGGGGTTACCCTTTCACTGATCTTACTGCTTTTGTCTTTTACACATCACTGGGTCAATACATCTGATGGTGGACTATCAGTCCCAGAGGGTATGATCAGCTCAGTGCTCAGCACTTATCTGTCGTTATCAGCGAAACAGAAAGTACATAATGGACAACCAACTCGTAATGGTATACGTATCATTATCGAACAGATGAGCTGTATAAAAGTATAACAAAAATTACAAATATCAAGGTCAATTTAAAAAAAGTCAATACAAATTAACACAATCAGACGTTTACAACCAACGGTACAAATGAAAAACAACTGTCATATTTTCCTTTGTGAACTTTTGTACTTTTGGTCAGAGATTGGAAGTACTTTTTTTTTAACTGTGATTTTATTTTTGTACTTCTGATCTGATAATTGAAACCATTTGATTCATATGTAATTGTATCTGTACTTGAAAGCTTATTACCCTATCAAGGAAGAATATTGGAAATTTTGAGCGTTATCTTTTGCACAAATTTAAAATAAATCTATTATTCAAAACTAATGCATTATAGGAATATTGGAATAAGACTCGCGTAGACACTATTGTATTAAAATAAAACACCTGGTTTGTACAAAATACATTATTTTTTCTAAAATAAAATGCAGTTTTCAAAATTTATGATTAAATATAAAAAGTTAAGACTGTTTTCATCTTCATGTATCAAGGATGTATAAAAAAAAATTGTCAATGAAATATTGAATAGTTGGATTTTGAACAACCATTTTATATAAGAACCCTGCTAATTTTAACTCGATGGTTTGTAATTAAAACGGCCAAAAAAACACATGACAGTCATATGTCTTGAAGATCCGGTGTCTGACTTGCAAAAAACATATCTGGACTTTATTTTAACCCTTCAGAATTTTTTTCCACAACTATTCTAGTGATGCGTATTTTTGACATTAAATAAAAATGGCTAAATAGGTCAGTTTTATTTAATTTGTTCTAACGTCTTTAAAAAGCGACGTTGAATATGTTTTAAATATATCAAGTTGTAGTGGTGTTGTTGTTCTAAATATAGAAACAGAAAAACATGCCACAATGTACGCGTATGCAGTCGAAACCGACGAAATGTGGTTGATACGAAAACATATGACATACGAAAACATATGACACGACTAATTAAGAATAAAGAACAAACTATAAAAAGTAAAGAATATTTATTCATATTATTATCTATTAATCATAACTCATTCACTTATTTTACATTCTGTTTAATTCAGAATTAGAAAGCTCTGCTGTTAGGATGATAGGCTTCAATACTCATTTAGACATTTTCTCCAATTTTCATTAATGTTTTTTAAAACATATGAAAACATATGAAAATCATATGTTTTTCATATGTTTATAAACATATGTTTACATATGATAAACATATGTTGCAATTTTTCCTGTGTAGCTACTACATAAGTTAATAGGAATACTAAAATCCTAATGAGAAAGTTCGGGGAATTTAATAATTAAAGTACCCTAAGAAATAAAAAGATGTCTTCAATTAAGTTAAATAAATTGTCTAGATAGATATTCACACGATACACAGCAGTTTGTTCCCACTGGTTTCTGTATTTAGATATTTTCGATAGCAGTTCATAAATGCGACAAATTATCTATGTCGTCTTTGGGGGTTGAAACTTATTGCGTTTTCGTTTAACTTCTCTCTTCATATTGATACATGTTTGTGCTTGTCCATCCCTTGATTTCTGATTCGTTTTTTTTTCATTTTCAAACTCCTCATGAATGATACTCTGTAAGTCATTGTGGGTCTTATAGATCATACTTATCTTTGAAAACTGGTATGTTATAATTCAGATATCTCTTTTTATTGTATCTTAGACAGTAAAAACAAATTTCACTTCAATAAAAAATAAATTGACCCTGACCAGATTATCTGGTAACAGAGAATGCAACATAATTTCTTTAATAGTTGGTACGTCATATAACTACTATGAATTAAAGTAATGCTGATATAGTAGAACTATCCTTAATTGAAAAACTATGGGAAAGAGATGAAACAAAATGTGTGATTTTTGGTTGAACACCTAGAATACGTTACTGGATCGATTGCGTTGCCATTCAATTTATGTTGTCACTTTTGTATATTTTGGCGAACTTTATGTTTAAATTTTGTCGTCTTTCTAATGACCAAGACGTTGTCTGTTTTGGCCACGAGCATCGCATCTGACGTTTGAAAAAAAAAGACATTAATGGTAGGTTCATGAAAGGTGATAATGTTTTCACTATAAAGATATTAATTTGTGTACATGTCCTCTATATGACATCTTTAAAAAAAAAAACGCATTCGTTAAATTCACAAAAGTTTTCTTCTTTAAAAGGTGATATATAACCATAATTCTAAATTCAACTCTCAAAACAATACAGAGCCCAGATTGATATTAACTTGAAACTATCTTCAAAATCCTTTTAGGAAAGAAAAAATATCTATATCCATGATATGATACTGAAATTCATAACAAAAGACGAAATGATCTCCGAAACCTGGAACAAATCATAGATTGGAGTACTTTGATATTTATTAATCGGTATTTTGCAAGGGTTTTTTTTAAACAGAAAATATTTCACAGAATGTTTTTCATATCTTAAATTTATGCAATTATTTTCAGGGAGACACTGTTGCTGTAGTGACAGTGAAGTAAAAGTTGGCTTTACCAACATTATTTAATTTCACGTTGAAAATTATGAAAATTATGATTATTATATAGATAACTAAAGATGTTTTTGTATGTCGATGTATTTCATTAACAAATTAGTTTATAAATTATGACGAATGACAATGACAAAGGATCACTTCCCGTCTTTGTGTCCTTTTTTAGAATTTACTAGAGCTACAATCTTGGGTAAATCCTTTGATAGTCTTATTATGAAGATTTAATGTAAATAACGAATATATGTTATAATTTGTCTTGAACGTTCTATTTGGTTGCACTAACGATCCTATTGTTTAATTGATACATGATTTTTTTATGATCATATATTCATATATTATATAAAAAAAAAAAAAAAGACATTTGTGCAACCCTAGCTTTTATTTTAATGTGCTTTAGCGTTCCTGGTGAAGGTACATCAGAAAAGCGCTTTGGATGCACAACATATTTAAACTGCTATTGTTTTGAATTTGTATGTTATTGCATATAGATCTGGATTTAAATCTCTTAACCAATATAGTTGTCTACCTTAAATAGCTCGGTTGAAATGCTTTAAACTAAGATATAATTATAAGACAATTAAAAACCAAAGGCCAACTTTATTAAGATAAGACACGCATTTCAAATTAACACAAGGATACTAAAGAGTTAAAATAAATTAGTTACATTTGAAGAACTGGTATTCATTTCATTAGGAGTAATCAAAATCTAAATTTGGGATAGTAAAGTGAGTTAAACGATTAACATGACAGAGCAGTAACAAGAAATGCCCCAAACTATTTTTAAGTATATTTAATGAGTTGTCGGGAAAGACAGCCACATAAAACACAGCAATTTATTGGTCCAACTGGTATCTGTATTTAGACATTTTCTAGCAAAGCATGGAAATGAAAATCATCTATCAATTAGTGTAATATTTTAGAACTTAATTGTGTTTGTAACTAAATTATATTGGTTGACAGATTGCCAAAGCTTTTAAGAGAGTTAAAACTTCTTACTTTTTGTTGCATGTTTTCTGTTGGTATTGATGGATGTTTGTTCTTGCCTATCCCACAATTTAATATTTATAATTTGATTACCGTCTAACTCAACTTTGAAAATAGGACTGTGTACGTCATTGTAGGGTATGATAGATCATACCTATCTTTAAGAAATTCAGATATCTCATTTAATTGTATCTTGAACAGTAGCAACAAATTTATTTCTAATAAAAAATAAATTAACCCTGACCAGATTATCTGATAACACAGAATGTAACATAATTTCTTTAATAGTTCATACGTCATATAACTACTCTGAATTAAATTAATGTTGATATAGTCGAGTTATCGTTAATGAAGCAAGACAAGTACAGAACAGTGAAGAAACAAAGTGTGTGATTTTGGTAGAAAACATGAAAAGTATGTTACTGGATCATTGGCGATGTAATTCAATTAATAATATATCGCTTTGAAAGCATTTTTGTAAACTGTTGTTTGGAGTCATTGCAGGAGACGATTATAGCGTAAACTTGGTTCCATTTTATAATTACGTGGATAAAATTCCTGCATATCGCTTTTTTTTTATCTTGGTTTGTATCTTTTAGCTAGCTATAAAACAAGGTTTAATCCACCATTTTCTAAATAAGAAAATGCCTGTACCAAGTCAGGAATATGACAGTTGTCCATTCCTTTGGTGTGTGTGAGCTTTTGATTTTGCCATTTGATATTTTTGTTTTGAATTTTCCTCGAAGTTTAGTATTTTTGTGATTTTATTTTTTTACCAAGATCAAGTTACTGTTGCCTCTGATTTCCTCGACTTGTAATTTGTGATTGCCCTTTGGAAGTATCCTTTTCATATGTTGGTCAAGATTTACTATTGTAAGTTGTTTGACTACTGACTCATTTCCCTTGATTAGAAAATAAAATAATCTTACCGACGTACAACATTACAATACCTAATCAGATAATGTATGATTAATTGTAAGACAACTAGTCATAGAAAGACAACTACAACACACGTCTTTTTGTGCATATCATTGGAAATCATTTGAACTTAATATTTTGTCATTTAGTTAAACCCCAAATATGTAATAAAAGAGAACATTATTTTAAATTGTGCTTAACAAGGTCAGTCAAAAACATTTGTTGGTAGATTATACCTAAATCCATGTATAGCTCACCATACATCGTATACTGAAATAGACCAACTGAGGCATAATGAAATTTGCATTACTTTTTAAAAATCTATAAATAAAATTCCTGTGTAATTGCATATACCATCTAAAGCTTTGATGATTAATTATTAGTGACATGTCACTGCTTCTGACTAACTGTTGCATTTTGCACCCACAAAAGAAAGGTAAAGTCCACTCTTTGGTTGCAATTTATGATTGATTCGCTCACACTGCATCAGTATCAATTTCAAACTTTTTTTGTCGAGGTGGAAAGTAAGAAACTTTAAGTATGTCAAGTACAAAGGAGTTCCTTTATTGTTATATAGATCTTCATCAACTGTCATGATTGAATCGTTCTTATAGTGTTGTTAATTTCTGTGTCATTTTGGTCTCTGGAGAGTTGTCTCATGGTAATCATACCACATCTTCTTTTTTTATATTAGCTTCCAAATATCGGCTGTGGGCGTTCTGGTGAAGGTAAATCTAGAAAAGTGCTTGAGATGAATGAAATTAATAACGTGTTGTTTTCATATTTTATTCTTGATTTCAGGTATAATCCACCAATAAATAGTATTTCCTGACTTGTTTTAAGTAATTTATCAATTCTGTATTGTGACCAGATAAAGAGTATGAAAATCAAGTAGATATATATGGAAGTTATCATAAGTGGAAATTACCTATCTTTTTTCTGACGTTCCATCCAAGCAGATGATAGTTTTAACTTTTAAATGATGGTACACATTGTTAAAAAGCCACTAAATGGTCTTTCAACTCAAACACTTGATCGTTTTACCATTTTTGTTAAAAATAAGAAGTTAGAGGACAATTTTCCATGGACAATATCAGGACTAGTTAATTCACACAGTTAAAAGTTAGCTAGTAATTTGAATTTAATCAATTCTGAAACATCTCTATATTTAGAACTTTCTTGACAAGAGAATATGCTAGGCCGAAAAAAATATATCTCCAGGTCAAACCACAAACCAGTGGAAACCTAACTCTTTCTGTCTTATTCTTTAGCAGAAACAAAACATTAGCGGTACTAATTTCAAAGCACCATATGCATAAGTCGACCACAATGTCCCTTCCATGATGTTTGAGGGCACAATATTTGAAAAATTAAAACCTTATTCAAAAAGGCTAAAAATTTTGGCTACAGCCAGTAAAATGAATTTACAAAATCTGTTTTTCCAATGTATTACCACACCTTTTAAAGCACATGTTAATTTACAGGAATGATAAAATCAAATCTTGCAACATACAACTGAATATCCTTACACACAACCAAATGATAATATGGCTTGAATATGAACCTAAGTTGTTTGCAACCTTAAAGGCTTTACTATTGTGAAGGTTCATTCTAAAGGGTTAGTCTCAGTGGTCTTAATGTTGGACAAAATCTATAAGCTGAATTTATGAATTGTGTTTATTTGAAGTCAGGTTTATTTTTCATGTTAACATACGTTTTATATCTACATTTTTTTCCATATTCAATTGTGATGAAGCAGAGACACCAATGGCCATTGAGAAACCCTGTTATGTTTAGTTTAAAATTTCCTTGATACATGAATTGTGAATTGTGTTTATTCATCCAAAGGCCGCCAATGACCATCCCAGGTTTTCTTCATGTTTATTCAATGAATTTAATTACTGATAATGAAAATCTAATATTGGTCACATGTCATATAAGAAGCATGTGATAGGAATTCAATTTTAAACTGCTGGTTGCTATCACAGATTTATGTTTAGATGATCTTTAATTAAAATTGTTATTTATATTGGACAACATTTGAAGTCCACAACAACATGATCAACATGTGGTGCGTAAGATTTGACATGTTCTATATGCAAAACTGATATTGTCCACTTTCTATCAGAATGAGCTGTACACATCAGTTTATGTAATGTTTCACAAGTTTGTTCAGCCCACTTTGTCCAGAATTTCTTCCTGTCTATATGTTTTGATACACTGTCACTCTGCCTAGTGATTTCAATATCTCTTTCATTTTCAAATCTAGATTCACTTCCTTCAAAGGAATTGTTTATGTCACTGACTTCAGTCTGCTTAATCTTAGATTCTACATTGTAATGGACATGTAGAATACCACCAGTTGACTTCAGAGCAGCACATGCAACAGGCCAACCATCTTCTGAACTTGGTATCAAGCCTAGATTTACTCTATCAGCAACATTTTTTGGACAAATCTGAAAAAAATAATACATTTACCTTTTAGACAATGCAAATAGAGTGAATGATAATAGTAATTTTAACTATTGATTGATTCACATGAAGATGATTATATTGAAAGAAGACCTGTTTGTTTGTGGCCATCGTGGTTGATAAGCATTATCACTCATAATTTTAAAATAGATCATCATATTTCCTTTTAGAATTTTCTTTAGAGTTCTGTATTTTTTTTATTTTACTTTTATCAATGTAATTTATAAACAATATTATATGATTGCAGGTGCCTTTGTAGTTCTGTTAAAAACAGTAATCATAGGGATTTCTATTACTTTCTTTTAGCAGTCCTGTGAATGCAATAAATAGATATTTAGGGATATTTGATAGAAAGTATAAATTATTTATGATGAATCAATGTTTTCCAAAAACAGAAAATTATTTATTTTTCTATCAACATGATCAAGTCCATTTGTCTTACTGTGGAAAGTTCAGAGATTCATAATATATTATTTGAGATAAGTATTAAAACGGATAGTGTTTGAACTACATATTTCTAGTTTTCAATGTTGTGGGTTTTTTTTTACTGTTGTTTGACAATTGGTCATTTTTCGTTTTTTTGTCTATAGCATTGTCAGTTTAAATATGTAAGAATATATAAGTATGAATGTCCCTTATGTATCTATCACCTGTCTTTTAGACTAGAAACCATCTAGTTTTCCATAGTGATGACATCCAGAGGGTGTCAACATTCATATAAACTTTTTTTTTAAATAACACCCACATTTCTGTTGTCTCCGTGGTAAACAGTACATCTATCTTCAACTCCATTTAAATGCAAGTTTTTCTTTAAAGCTTCCACTGCATCAGGATTCCATTCACAAGCATGAAGATGTCTAGCCCTTGCATGAACTAAGTATGGGAGAGTGAAGTATCCAATACCTAAAAAAGTACATATGTGTCAGCTATGATAATAAAATAGTCACACATCAGTCACCTATACATGTATATCAGTCGTATATAAAGGAGTAGGTCCTGTAGGACCCCTTTTTGGCCCCAAAATATAGCAGTTTTACAAAATTGTTAAAATGTAAACTTTAAGTTATTTATTTGAAAGTAGAATGCTTCTGCTACATAAACATGGGCTGTTTTTTACAATACAATGCACATATATCAGGTACTAGCATCATTAAGTCTTTCTAAATTACTGAAATCTTCACAATTTTAGCATTTTAGTTAAATTTTAGACAGTTTCCATCTTAAATGAAAGTGGCCGCATTTGTGTTCATTCTTAATATTGAAATGTAAGTTGTATGTGATAATAATACATGACATATATTAAGGTTGAGGATGAATACGGATGCGGCCACTTTCATTTTTGACAAAACCATCTGAAAAGTGACATTTTTTAGCATATTTGATAGATTTGTCATATTTAAGCTTCAATCGTAGCATTTTTAATTACTAAATCAGTTAAAATCTTTCACATAAATTATTTTAATGAACTGAAATAGACACTTAAGTGTTTAAAAACTGTCCAAATTCTTTCGTCAGATTAACCTGAAATTTGAGGCCAATATCAGCCCTTACCGGACCTTCTCCTTTCAATAATGCAATGTCGCACATCAGTCATCAATAAAAAAAAAAAAAGAAATAGTCACATATCAGCTATCTATCATTTTATCAAATGGTCACATATCAGCCATCTATAATGATATACTCAATGAGCAGTCATAGTCACAAAACAGTCATCTATTATGATATAGTCACAAAACAGTCATCTACTATGACAATGTATGATATAGTCACAAAACAGTCATCTATTATGATATAGTCACAAAACAGTCATCTTTTATGATATAATCACAAAACAGTTATCTAAAATTATATAGTCACAAAACAGTCATCTATTATGATATAGTCACAAAACAGTCATCTATTATGATATAGTCACAAAACAGTCATCTATTAGGATATAGTCACAAAACAGTCATCTATAATGATATGTAGTCAAATATCAGCCATCTTTAAGAACATAGTCACATACCAGTCACCAATAATGATAAAGTCAATACCAGTCACCAATAATGATCAAGTCAATACCAGTCACCAATAATGATCAAGTCAATACCAGTCACCAATAATGATCAAGTCAATACCAGTCACCAATAATGATAAAGTCAATACCAGTCACCAATAATGATCAAGTCAATACCAGTCACCAATAATGATCAAGTCAATACCAGTCACCAATAATGATAAAGTCAATATCAGTCACCAAATTTAAAGTGGTCACAGTTATGATAAAAAGAACTTTAAATACACAGAATGTCCCCCTCCTCCCCCTTCCCCCTTCCCCCGACCCCTTTCCACTTGATACACTTGATAATAAGCAAGAGTCAAACTATTCCAAACATATTGAATTATGTTTAATGGTATAATTAGCATTGTGAATATTTATGTTTCATAACATTTTTATGTCAAAGTAAATTTGAAAGGACTTAAGATCCTCCCTGTTTTTCTTCCTATTTGTGTTAGTCGCTCTTTAGTTTTCTTTTGTGGATTGTAGTTTGCTGTCATTGTTTATTTCATCCTGGTGCAATCATTTTTTCTTCACTTATGATTTATTTTGATTGTCCCTTTAATATCTCCGACCCCCTTTTTATAAGTGTAAAAAACAACATTGCTCTCTCTGTACACATGTGAAAAATATTAACGCTGTGCTATTGTGGTCTGAATTTTGTCTTTAAAGTAAAAATAAAATACAACATAGATCTTTTACTAAATATATATAAGATAAATAATTCAAGACAATCATTTGTCATTGGCGACATTTCTAAAATAGTTCTTAGATTGATGGAGAGATTTATTAGAAATACCAAGGCTTGCATATAATTGCTCAATTAATCAATGTGTCAAAAGCAGTCATATTCTGAAGTGTATCATATTTCTTGTAATAATTATTTGATGCCTTGAGTTGCCATGCAACATTTGCACTATTCCTGAAGGATTTTATATTAGGAAAGATTAATATGTAATGATTATTTAGAAAAGAACGAGTCACTTAGATTTTTAGGACATGAGTTCAATCAGGCCATCTCAGGGGAGACAAATTTCTGACATTTTTCTATATTTTCTCCTTTCAAAAATCAATTTTTAACTGTAATTCTTGAGGATGACTTTTTAATTTGATTTTGTAAATTGCAGGTTGTGATAGAAATCTAATTATTGGAACCAGAGGTTGTAATTCACCAGGATAATGTGCTTTCTATGAAAGGAACAAGGTTGAGTGACATTTGTGTTTAAGCTAATGGAAAGATTTCTTCTTTATAGAGATAAGAATGGAATTGGTGTAATAAAACTTCTCTTTCTTTAATTAGCTTTCTGACAAGAAAGCCACCATGATCGGTGCTTTATATTTGGTTTGTAAATAATGATATAGATAATTGAATCAAGAAGCCTATTAGTCTACCAATGTTATTGCATTAACTAATCAATTCTGAGACATTTCTTAATTAAGTACATGTAATAACCATTAAAGGATAATAAGGTTGGCGTGTGTTTTAGTCATATGACATAAAATGTTTAATTGAGGTCTGACTGAATTCTCAGCTTTTATTTACTTGTTTACTTTTTGTGATTGATTGATTGACAAACTTTCAATCCATATATAACATAAACAAGGACAAGATAGACATAGGCTTGCACTGAGAAATGCACAGTCATTGTAGATAATGAACACAACATTCTGAATGTGCCTGTCCCAAGTCAGGAGCCAGCATCATTTATGGTTTTGTTCATAAATCACACTGTTAGTTTTCTCATTTTTTTACAGTTGTCATTTTGGACCTTTATAGCTTACTTTGTAGTGAGAGTTTAGCTCATAATTGGGGCTGTATTGTAACAAATAGCTCTTTACTTCTGTGTAACTTGTTTTCTGGTGAAGAGTTGTGTCATTTGAAAACATACCACATCTTTCTTATTTTTATAGCTCAACAAAATAGAAACAATGATGAATATCTTGAATGATATATCAGACTAAAGAGGACTACAGAAAAGTTACACTTGAAATAAATTTACAAAACGTAAAAAACAATTGAAATTTTCAATAATTTAACTTTAACATGACTGTTCAGGCCATCTTCATTAACAGTCATTATCATAGACTCTATTAAGTATTATAGTTTTACCAAATTGTACTCATGCTTACAAATAACATTACTGCTTGAAACATCCCTTTTATTATTTATTTGACTGTATTATATAATAAACAAGAGGCTCTCAAGAGCCTGAATCGCTCACCTTAAATTTTTTGCTTAAATCTTCAATGAATGATTATTTTGGGTTTTCAATTTATATAAATGGTTCTTCGATTCTGTCATATCTTCTTCAAAAGCAAAAACAAGAGTGGACACACTGAAATGTCTCGTTTGTCTCGTGTTCAAAATATAATTCATGATGAAAGTATAAAAAAACATTGTATACCCCAAGCATTACATTATTGCTGTTTACAGTTTATCTACATCTATAATAATATTCAAGATAATAACCAAAAACAGTAAAATTTCCTTAAAATTACCAATTCAGGGGCGGCAACCCAACAACAGGTATAGATCTTGACCTGATAAACAATTTTACTCCCATGTCAGATTTGCTCTAAATGCTTTGTTTTGTGAGTTATAAGCTAAAAACTGCATTTTACCCCTATGTTCTATTTTTAGCCATGGCAACCATGTTTTTTGATGAAATTGGAATTAAAACACAAACTTTATTCTAGATACCCTAGGAATCAATCAGATGAAGTTTGGTTTGAATTGGTTCAATAGTTTCAGAGGAGAAGATCTTTGAAATAGTTTACGACGACGACGACGGACGGACGACGACGACGGACGGAGACGACGGACATACAGACGACGACGGACGCCAAGTGATGGCAAAAGCTCACATTTCCTTTTGGAAAGGTGAGCTAATAATGTACGGTGACTACCATATCAGAGCTAAGTCATTTCCTTTTGACTGTCAACATTAACAATGTTTACAACAAATTTTGCGATTAATTTTTCTGAAGTTCCTGGTTTGATGAAGAAAACTTATGTGAACCAGTTTTTGCAATCTGTTCTTGCAAAATTTGGTCTGACAGTTATAATAAAACTTAACTCAGAATTGTTTAAACAGTTTCCTTTGAATATTGCAATTGCCCTTATAAATATTTTGATTTGTGATAAATGCACCTAGTATATATATAAAGATTATTCATAACACAATCTCCTCTTACATGTAACAACTTTTTAATGATTGGTCAAAAAGGCTTCCTCTTTCAGTTTCAAATAGGATAGTAGCTCATCTTTATGAATAAAGTTTCCTTTTCAGTTCCAGTTTCAAATAGGACATTGCTTATATGTTCAGGGTAATCATAATCTTGATTTAAATCCGTTTATAATTTCACTTGTCATAAAAGGTTAACAAACAAGACTACATTATAACAAAGTAAAACCTTCCTTGATTAGTAACTAATGATGTCACTTTGTCTTCCACTTATCCATAGTCAGTCAAAACTTCTTATACATTTCCTGCCACTTAACCTATTTATAAAAATATCTATCTGTGTCACACTGATCTGGATCGGTTAAAAATTATTGCAGTATTCCTATAAACATTTTAAATTATAACAATACTTACAATGAAAGCAAAATCAGGATTGTAATAAAACTATTTTTAAAAATCTATCTCATGTTTGGGCCAAAAAAAAATAATACATATCTTTCAACTAACACTACCTACCCTAATTTTTAGTGACTACCCTAACACTTTTTATGCCATTTTGGAACAAGCACTGTTAAAATCAGACTGATAACCTAGCAGTAACCACCTAAAAAATTGTTTGTAAAATAAATTGACATTACCTACCTACCTACCCTATTTTTTTCAACACGTTAGCTGTGAGAAACACATATATTTTTTTTTTTTTTTTGCCTTAAGTAGCAAAAAAGGTCTCCAAGACTAATTTCTACTATAAAAATTACTTGGTCTGAGTAGAACAAAGGCAAAATAGGGTTATAATAATAATAATAATAATAAATTCTTTTACACAGTTAGTTACAATTACTTATCTTCCCTGAGGCCCTCATATACATTTATACAATACAAGTAAAAAAAAATGAAATAATAATAAAAAGAGAAAAAAGCAGACATACAACATAAAAACACAATTGTATAGACATAATAGTTCAATGTACATGTACCATGATTAAAAGATATAAAACAGTTACAGATTGCATGTAGTAAATAGATATAACATACAAATCGTTAAAATCATACATTCTAAGAGTAATAGTTGCAATAATTTCAGACTGAATATTGGGACTGTTTCATATGGTAGTCCGTTCCATAAAACGGATCCAGAATAAGCAAAAGATTTTTTAAACAGTTCAGTTTTTGGCTTTGGAACTATCAAATTACCTTGAGTAACACCCCTTAATGCGTAAGGATTATTAACAGATATAAGTTGAAACTTTTGAAATAGGTACTGTGGTGCTTCTTTCCGCATACATTTAAATAGCAATAAATATTTGTGGTATTTGATTCTGTTTTCTACTGTCATCCATCCAAGTTCTTTAAATAAGGGGGCTGATGGGGATAATGGGTCTGCATCAAGAATTAATCTGGCCCGAGACCACAATTAATTCTTCTATCATTTCTTTACAACGTTTTGTCGCATTAAAAAAAATTGAATTGTTCTTTTTGTCTAATTTTTTGTGTGAGTAATGTACAGTTCAAGTCCCAAAACATATGCAATTTTCAGAAAAATTGCATGTTTACATCATACAAATTTGGCCAATACACATCCATACCCCTATAGGCAAGTCAAGAGATGTTCCGAAAAGTGTAAATATAACCTTTTTGCACCTGGCCTAATCACTCTTTCCTTATTAAAATCAGTTAAAATAAAACATCCAAAAGTTTATTTCAGCTCTCTTCTTTCATTCCCACCCCAGAAAAGCTAAGAAATGAATGAGAAAGGGAAAGAAAAAAAATAAAGAAAAAATACACTATAATTAAAGGGAACTATATTCGTGAACAACGAAAAGCGGGGTCATTAATTGTGGTCTTGGGCCTATTAGGGGCCAAAAACTTGACCAATTCCAATAAAACTTGGCATTATTTAAGCTTAGTGTTTTATGAGTCAGTTAACAAAGTTTCATAGCCATATGATATATATTTTAGAAAATGTGATATTTTTTATATCTCAACTTTGGTTGCTGAATTATGACGTATAAATAGAAAAATTTCAACTTTCAAATTTTGGCTTCAAAAATCCCCCCAAAACACCAAATTGCACTTTTTTATGTCTCAATGTATAAGATATTATCTATTCAAAGTAAAGGATAGCATACTTAATGTATGAGACTTATAAAAATTTGACAAAAGTTAATTTTATATGTGCCTATGCCAAAAAATAGAGGTTTTCAAATGAAGCGAGGCCTTATATGAAATGTAATATTTTCCACTTACAACAATTTTCTGAAGTTGTTAAGTTAAAACAAAACATTTAACATATCATAAATATTCTTTTCATGTAAATATAAGTTTCAAATAGTATAACACATGAGTTTTACTTGGTCTTAAGCAATGTCAAGCTTAAAATAACAAGTTGTCAATTTAGGCCGTTCCCTGTATATCCATATTTAATTGCATATAAATGATATTGGAGATGGAAATATGCTTCTTTTTGCCCAAATCCTTGCTAAGATATGATCAAATATGAAGCATGGATGTAACAAGACTGTTGCTTTTAACTATATATGTAGACAGTATGGTCTGATGCAAAGTTTTTTCAATTTACTGTTTAAAACCTGCATGAAATTTCAGTCTTAAAATGCCAATATTTTAACCACCAGCCATCCAAAAGAAGAAAATAAAGGTATTCTGTGAAACAGACAAGTTTAAACAACCAGTAATAAGTGCTTTTGATATAGATTCAGTGCAATCTGTTTAAAGAAATACAATTTTTAAGTGCATAGAACTTCATATTTCACTTGCTTCGTACGGACCGCTAGACCTAGACTATTAAAACAGCACATTTTGCACTCTTTTTATGCTTTTATCCACCTTTCTTTGTGTTCAGAGTTCACAAATGAGTAAAACACATGAAATAAATACCACAAACACAAATAGATATCAGAAAAAAAATGTCAGAGAAAAATTAAGAATGCTGCTTTTGCAAAAATATTGAAAAAAGTGAAAAACCTACTTTTTGGGCATATTAGCTGAAAAGTGACTTTTTTTACAAATTTCTATCAAATAAAAGTGGAAACCATTTCTTCTCATATAGTTTGACAAATAAATACCAATAGATCATTCAGAGAAGTTGTCAAAGTATAAATTCAAAATTTGCTGAAATGCACCTCTTAGGCCCGAGACCACAATTAATTCTTCTATCATTTCTTTACAACGTTTTGTGGCATTAAAAAAAATTGAATTGTTCTTTTTGTCTAATTTTTTGTGTGAGTAATGTACAGTTCAAGTCCCAAAACATATGCAATTTTCAGAAAAATTGCATGTTTACATCATACAAATTTGGCCAATACACATCCATACCCCTATAGGCAAGTCAAGAGATGTTCCGAAAAGTGTAAATATAACCTTTTTGCACCTGGCCTAATCACTCTTTCCTTATTAAAATCAGTTAAAATAAAACATCCAAAAGTTTATTTCAGCTCTCTTCTTTCATTCCCACCCCAGAAAAGCTAAGAAATGAATGAGAAAGGGAAAGAAAAAAAATAAAGAAAAAATACACTATAATTAAAGGGAACTATATTCGTGAACAACGAAAAGCGGGGTCATTAATTGTGGTCTTGGGCCATCTTGCTGCTCTTTTTTGAAGTTTTAATATTCTTACTATCCCTTCATTTTTACATTCTCCCCAAACAATACAGCAGTAATCGATGAGAGGCAGAATATACCAATTATAATATGCTTTCCTGGCATTAATATCTAAAAATTTCTTTAATTTAGAAAGAAGGTATATTCTTGATGAAATATTAGCACAAATTTGATCAATTTGATTTTTCCCGCTAAGTGTGCTGTCAATTTTAAGTTACATAATGAATATTTTGCATTGTGATATTACTTTAACATGTCAACAAATACAGTAGATATACATGAAAATATCTAAGAAGCATTGGATAAGGAGGAATAGGGATTGGATAGAGCTTTTCCTTATATTTTTTTAATTTTTGTGACAATCAAACTTTCATATATAAAAAAAGATGTGGTATGATTGCCAATGAGACAACTCTCCACAACAAACCAAATGACACAGAAATTAACAACTATAGGTCACTGTGATGCCTTCAACAATGAGCAAAGCCCATACCGCATAGTCAGCTATAAAAGGCCCCAAACAATGTAAAACAATTCAAAACGGGAAAACTAATGGCCTAATGTTTGTACAAAATATGAACGAAAAACAAATATGTAACACATACTGTAAAAGCACAAATTTTCGTTGGGGATTTAATTTCGTTTATTTCGTGGATAAGAATTATCCACGAAATTAAAACCCCAACGAAAATTTAACTGTAGATTTACATTATTTTATGATCTGACTAAATCTTATTGACATTATATAATTGATGAACATAAATGCAGACAATGAAATAAATAGGTTAATTGATTAGACATCGATATTCAAAGGTTTTCTTTAAGTCAGATGATAATGTTAATCCTTTGTTTGTACAGTAATTAATAATCACCAAAGACTGTCAATCAATGTCATTTAACAGTCTAATGCATCTGTAATGCCCTCAAGTTGTTATACATTTATTGCACAATCATTGTCCTTGTATAAAACATCAAAGGTGTGTAACAGCCAATTAGCGTGTGCAGGTTACAACACTTGATTAGTGCTCACTGTTACTATGAAATGCAATTATTGATTTTTCCCAACGGCAAAAGTTCACATCAGTTTTATTGAGTATTGACAATTATAAAGTTACATTTGTATAATTTTTTTCTAAACTTAAAAACCACGAAAATTAATCCCCACGAACTTACTTTTGGATACAAAACCACGAAATTTTAACCCCACGAAAATTAATGTTTATACAGTAAACGACAAACACTGAATTACAGGCTCCTAACTTGGGACAGACACATACATACAGAACATCAAGTGACATAAACTTCCACATGTTGAAGGCGACACTACAAAGAAGATACATGTATTTACTGTTACATTGTCTTACCTGCGTATAAATCAACAACAGTTTCGTTGGAACAATCAAACTTTGCTATTCTTAGTTTCTCCGTAACATTCCCAGCACTGAACATACACTTTGTTATGTTATAGGTGTACCTGTTTCAATAAAACAAAATTGTCAACTAAACTTCCCAGAAGAACAATTAATCTGATTTTAAAGAAATATATGTGTCTTTATGTAATCAATCAATCATATATTATTAAAAAAAATAGTTGTTTGACAATAAAAAACAAATTTAGTTTTACATGGTTATTTCAGGAAAACAAATCACACTTGAAGTACAGACATTTTTGCTGTTATGTTTTTATTATTGTGAAATGTTTTTAATATTGTGAAAGTAGGGACAGAATTGGAATCACAAAATAAAAACTCACAATCTAAATTTTGATACATTTTTGGATTAAACACTTTCTGAAATCCCACTAATCAAATTCACATTTTACTCTGTTCTTCAAAAATCATAAATGAGAGCAAAACTTTCTGAATTTACAATATTCACAACAAACAGGAGAGAATCTGAATATGTAATTAAATAAGGGGGACAGCTTACCAAGTTCTGTCATCGTGATTCTTTTAATCTACCCAAATAATGTATGAATCACCATGTAATAAATTGTTTGAAACCAAGGAGGACAACTATATATATGTCGACAAATAGTTCAAAGCCGAATTACAATTTTAAATTTATACGCAACAAAACATTTAAAAATAATTAATTATAGCAGATAAGTAAAATTTCTAAACAACAGACATGTTGACAAGGTAGACAGATTGACAGGGTCGACAGGTTGACTTGGTCGACAGGTTGACAAGGTAGACAGGTTGACTTGGTTGACAGGTTGACAGGGTTGACGGGTTGACAAGTTGGCTTGGTCGACAGGTTGACAAAGTAGACAGGTTGACTTGCTCAATAGGTTAACAGGGTCGACAGATTGACATGGGTGACAGGCTTGGCAAGTTGAGATAGTCGACAGGTTGAACCATAAGCCACAGGTTATAAATGTAACACAAACCTAACTCTAACCCTAGGGCACAGCCTACATGTATGGCGCTAGGTTGCACATTGACCCATTTTAATGCTGATACTTGTTAGTATTTGGTCATTACAATTGTACTTGAAACTATGTTAATATTAGTGAGACAATAAATGGTGACAGATGACATATTTTTAAATACATCTAAGAGCACCTTATGCATATGTTTTGAAGACCAGTAATTGGCACTGGTTTTATTGAATATGCTGATTCTAACAATAACCTAACTCTTACCCAACGACACAGCCAACAGCACTAGGTTGCACAATGCATCAGCCTACCACGCGTCATTGCTCATTGACCTAGCCTTTAGCTGTAGATTGCAGATTAACACATCCTACGGCGTTAGATTACACATTGGCACAGTTTATGGTGAGAGGTTGCACATTGATATAGCATATAGCTGTAGATTGCACATTGAAACAGCATACGGCGCTATGTTGGGCATTGCATCAGCCTACGGCTTTATGTTGCACATTAACCAGCCTGTAGCGGTAGATTGCACATTAAAACAGCCTACGGCGCTAGGTTGCACATTGCATTAGCCTACGGCTTTAGGTTGCACATTGACCTACCCTATAGCGGTAGATTGCACATTGACACAGCCTACAGCGATAGATGGCATATATTGAAACAGCTAATGGTGATAGATAACATTTTTAAATACAACTAACAGCGCCTTATGCATATGTTTTAAAACCAATAATGGCACGGGTTCTATTGAATACTCTGAATCTAACAATGATCTAACTCTAACCCAAAGACATAGCCTAGAGCGCTAGCTTGCACATTGCATCAGCCTATGGCGCTAGGTTACACATTGACATAGCCTAGGGAGTTAGGTTGCACATTGACATAGCCTACAGCGCTAGGTTGCACATTGGCATAGCCTACGACGTTAGGTTGCACATTGAAACAGCTAATGGTGGTAGATGACATTTTTTAATACAGGTAACAGCGCCTTATGCATATGTTTTAAAGACCAATTATTTGCATTGTTCTATTAGATATGCTAAATCTAACAATAACCTAACTCTAACCCAAGCGCTGTGTTGCACAAATGCATCAGGCTACGGCTCTAAGTTGCACTTTGACACAGCCTATGGCACTTGGAGGCAAATTGACACAGCCTGTGAAAACTGCTCATCATATCGAGCAACATATTAAAAAGAATCCTGCTTTTTAAGCAGTTTGTTTGGTTTATGTATTTCGTATTTAGTACATAGTATCCTGTTATGCCTGTTCAACGGTTTATGATTTGGTGAATTGTTTGTGTATATATATATATATATATTTGCACATTTGTTAAAAGCCATCATTATATTTTCATCATGGTCGTATTAAGTTTGTTTTTGTCTCTATTATATATTTTTTGTGGTAAATTATCATATACTGTGTTATGTTATGATTCTACTTGGTTGGCAAAATATTAATATAATTCATAAACATTACATGTTTAGCTGCCGACTTTAGTTTAATCAAACACTATTTAAAACCAGTCAACCTGTCGACCATTTACAACCTGTCAACCCTGTCAACCTGTTGACCTGCCCACCCTGTCGACCCTTTAACCTGTCGACCTTGTCAACTTGTCGACCCTGTTAAACTGTCGACCATGTCACCATGTCAACCTGTCGACCTGTCAACCCTGTCGACCTGTGAACCTATCAATAATATGCAAAACCCATTTACTAAAAAAAAATACACTTCTGCACTATTTGTTCCGTATACTCCAGTTGATCCGACAACTTACCTAATTCTGTTATCTTTATGTTCAACCCATCCTGTATCTCCATACAATAGTCTGACCTGTGGTGTTCTGAAACCATCTGCTGAGATCACATCTTTCCTAGCAACTCTAGAACAATGTAAACATTTACAGACTACAGACCACAACTCTTCACCTATCCAAAATAAATAATTTGTTAGCAAAGTTCAGCAATGAATAATAAATTACAACTGTCAGTTTACACTGGTGTAAACTTGAACATTTATTGATCAAATACACAAATGTATATACAACATGTTCAAAGGGAAGTAACTCTTGATTTATTGTATGTTGAAGTAAGTTGTGATTATATTGGTTTTCTGTGTAATTTCTAACCCTTATTGTAGGTACCCCATTTTCTCCAATCGTTCGTTTGTCCTAATATTATGAAAAATGTTTTTCAAAAATTTGAAATAAATTTTGTAAGTCATTCTCATTTATTGAGGAAATAACAAGTGAAACTGCGAGCTACTGCTCACTGATGATACCCCTGCCGCAAGTGGATAATATTAATAGTGTAAAAATATGCAAGTGTTCGGTAAACAGGAAGTTGTCGAGTGATGAATCTGAAAACGCATCACACGGTATAGCTGACTTATATAAATCCTGAAACCAAATTTCAGAAATCCTTGTATTGTAGTTCCTGAGAAAAATGTGACGAAAATTTTCAAGTTGGCTATCATGTGTAAAATCATACAAGTGTTCGGTAAACAGGAAGTTGTCGAGTGATGAATCTGAAAACGCATCACACGGTATAGCGGACTTATATAAATCCTAAAACCAAATTTCAGAAATCCTTGTATTGTAGTTCCTGAGAAAAATGTGACGAAAAATTTTCAACTTGGATATCATGTGTAAAATCATACAAGTTTTTTCGGTAAACAGGAAGTTGTCAAGTGATGAATCTGAAAACGCATCACACAGTATGGCTGACATATATAAATGTTGATACCAAATTACAGAAAGGGTGGATGTGTAGTTCCTGAGAAAAATGTGACGAAAGTTTCATGGGACGGACTGACTGACGGACGGACGGACGGACTGACGGACGGACTGACGGACGGACGGACTGACAGACAGAGGTAAAACAGTATACCCCCCTTTTTTAAAGCGGGGGTATAAAAAGGAACTATCTTAACCCACCAATATCCGAAATTATCTTCAATGATTTTCTTTTTGCTTGAAATTTGCAATGTATTACTATTATGAGATATCTTATTTTTCGCAGGTGAGGTAAAAACACAAAATTTCATATTTCAATTTTTCAGAAAAAAAACACTACTGCAAACAGAAACAAATAAAGAAAGAAAATGCCTTGATGTGTCATTATCTGCCCCTGTTTTTGTATCATATGCCCTTTAAAAAACAATCATCTCATGTTTTACATGTTTTGGTTGTATACATATACTTTAAGTTAACCACTTAAACATTAATACTAAAATAAATTGAGAAAAAGTTGTTTAACAGGAGCAAAATACAGATATAGTTTCTATTTAATCCTATGTGTTACCTGCTTTTTTCCAGTTATCATTACAGAAGCAGTTTGGTGGTAGTAGAACAAGATCTCCATGTTTTTCCCAGTGGTGTGGAATATCTCTCTGTAGCTCTTCAGTCATACATATATCATATTTATGAGCCAGATGAGTCAGACTCAACACAAGTTCTTCATATGGTGTTTTTGGTTTGGATTTTTTAGCTTTAAACTTCACCTGAGCTATCTGATAACCAGACATTGGTAAAGTCTTGATTGAATCAAAGTTAATAAAGTCAGTATTACAGTTACAAATCATATTGCTCTCCACTAATAAATTATCCACTTCATCAAATGTTCCATTGCGCAGTGGGATAGCTATTTTACCAACCCCAAAATCTGTCAAGTTACACGATATATCTGTTAGTTTACTGTCTTCTAGGATTTTTCTGAAATACAAAATGTAAACATTTAATTTGGTGGATGGATATTTTGCTTATATATACATGTATATATATGTATCTTTTTTTCACTTATTGTTTTTTTGTATACTTCTTACATTCATATCATTTTTTATAAGCATACTATACATGCTATATTTTCTCTTCTTATAGTTTCTGTTATTTCTATTACCTAGACTAATTTGAATACATTCTTTAAATATTTTACTGCTTCTCTAAGGATGTTTGCATACATGAAGAGCATGCAACTGAGGTTAAAACATATATACATATATAAATTAACTATGTAATGTATTACAGTGGACAGTTGTACTAAAATGTATTAATGGATTGAGATCTATAGAACTTTACCCTATAGTTAATGTCCTGTGTCCAGACAATTAATTGAAAATTGATTTCTTGATGAACATAAAGAAAAAAAATAGCTTGAATTTTGCTTGTCTTCCAATTTGTGCGAAACAGTCAACACAGAAAATAAGAGTATAATATTGATGTCTAATAGAAAACAAAATATATATTTCCTTGAATATCTTTTGATAATTCTAACATTAAACCATGCATACTTTGTTGAAAAAGACACAAATTTAGGAAAAAGAAGGACATAGATTTGTAACTTCTGTGACACAATAAATATAAAAGAACAAAGTTTTAATGTCCCCTGCGTTGCACTTATTTAATATTTCATAGGGGCATTATTCTTTTTTTTTTAAAGTGGATTTTCCACCATTATAGAACTTGTCTGATATATTACTGATATTAACCTTAAGTAAAAATTTGGCAAGAATTGTACATGTGAGAATGCTAACTTAGCCATTTTCCATTAATTTAATATTTCCAAGGTACATAACTCTTTTTAAAATGTCGATCGTCCACCATTTTAGAACCTGTTTGAGGTATGTATTGATGATATTTTAAAAGTTACAGTATAAGTTTTATAAAAATCTGGCAAGAATTGTACCCATGAGGGCATTAACAAGACCAGATGGACGGACAGACAGACACTCATATGCACACACTGATGATCATCTGTTATTTCCATGTCCCCTGCGACGCGTTACACAGAGGGCAAAAAGCGCACATGAAGGTAACAATAAATTTATTTTGTGTTACCTGCAGGTATTGTATTCTGCAAAATATGCAATAAAAAATGAATGATTAATGAGAGAAATCTCTTAAATAGATTCAAACTATCAAATTTTGATGTTAAATCATTCACATGATTACACTCCCAGATATATATATATTGACATTAATCTTTGCCTTTGGGGGTTAATAAAATTGAGAATGAAAATGGGGAATGTGTCAAAGAGACAACAACCCGACCAAATAAAAAACAACAGCAGAGGGTCACCTACAGGTCTTCAATGTAGCGAGAAATTCCCGCACCCGGAGGCGTCCTTCAGCTGGCCCCTAAACAAATATATACTAGTCCAGTGATAATGAACACCATAGTAATTTCCAAATGTACACAAGAAACTAAAATTAAAATAATACAAGACTAACAAAGGCCAGAGGCTCCTGACTTGGGACAGACGCAAAAATGCAGCGGGGTTAAACATACATATTATCGCTATTCCCAGCTGATCTGGCCGCTTGAACTTTTAACATCCTACAACAATTACTTTTCCATTGTGGTGTCAGATATTTTGTTTTATGATGCCAAAGTCCATAGCAAAATTTGTAAGGGTTCCGCGGAACCCAGTGTCTCGCCTACTCTTTCTGTTAATAGCAGGTTCAACAAAAATGAGGAAATAAATCAATAAAATATTCCTGTTGATATTATCTTTAAATTGTAAGAAGCTTCTGTCCAAGTTTGGAAAAAATCCAGGATAGTTTATGAATCTACTAAATGTTTAAAAACTTTTAACTGCAGACTAAATGTAATGTTAACTGGAAGAAAACTAAATTTCCTTCTAGACACTAGCTTTTGATCATAAACAAGCTTCCGTCCAAGTTTGGTACAAATCCAAAATAGTATAAGAAAGTTAAATTTTAAAAAGTTTACAGCAGATTCCATTGAGTGTGTAGGCAAAGGTAATATCTTTGGTTAGCTTGCTTGCTAGCTGAACTATGAAGTCATTATAAGGTAAGGTATACTACACTTCTTTCAAAGTAGCTTAGTCCTACAGACAGATAATCTATCGGACTAGTCTACTCTTAAAAGGAGGATAGTTTACCTAACCTAATGTCTTCACGGTTCAGCTAGCAAGCAGGCTAACCAATACTATTACCTCTACTTACACACTCATTGAAAACGGCTATAACTACAGAGTGAATGTGTTGATTCCTGGCAGAAAATCTATGTCCATTTAAAAGTAAAATACGAAAAAATAGCTTAAACAATTGCAAACCAAAATTCTTCTAGCATGTCTAGTAAATGCTTCCAACTATCATTGTAAAATCTAGACCAACAGCTAAGAACTTTAAAGTGTCAACAAAAATAATCTAAATATGTTGTGTTTTGGGGCATTTTGTAAGTTAACATAGGTTATATGACATTGAATATTGATTTTTAAAGTATTTCTCAAAACAGGGCATTGAAAATAAACTTTTTCAACGTAAACAAATTAAAAAAAATCTTATCTTATTAAAATTTGGATTCTTTCTTGATTGCAAAAATGAATAAATTAATAAACAATGGTTAGTTTTAATTAAAATTTTTAAAATTGTTTCAAGGTCTTATTCCTGATGATAAAAAAATAAGTGAACTTATCTAAATTGTTGATTAATTACAGATGATTATTTGAAATTTATCAAGTAAATTATAGGCCTTATATGCCTTACTTCATGTACTTGAATAGCTTTAAAAGCTTTTTTTAAAGATATCTTGTTAATCCATTGATCATTTATCTTTCAGACATAATTTAAAGAATGTCTTTATGTAGTGTAGATCAAAAGTAATAGGCAATAAATAAATCTATCATCCTTATATACATGATATATACCAAACATCTATATACATTTGTGTATTCAATTATGAGGTCAAACATTTGTATATTCAAGTTGAATATTGAAGGTTTTAATTATGTAAGACTGAGGTTGATAAGTAATGTGGTCAATTTGATTGACAGTTTAGGAGGTGGGGCATTGTACATGTTGTAATTAAAGGTCCACCTTGTCTCTGATTGTTTGGTGATAATGACAGTTGTCAATCATTATAATATTGTATCAATACCCAATTACTGTAAATTCAGAAATTATTGCGAGGTTTTATTATTGCGAATAATGCGACTGAGTTGTAAACGCAATAATTAAAACTCGCATTTTGTAATATTTTAACTGAATTAAGCATAATTTTTTTCAAAATCGTAAAAATTAAAATCGCATTCAAGTGTAAAATGACAAAATCGCAATAATAAATGCACGCAATAATTTCTGAATTTACAGTACCTAATCAAAATGTTATAAAAAGAAGCCTTAGTTACATACATTCTTGGATGAACTGCTCCAAAAATATACCATTTTTTTCAGTTCATGTGTGTATTTTGTGCACATACATGAGAACTATTGGGAACTATATTTCAGTGTGAATACATTTAGTAACAGTAGCTAACCTGTCGTGTTGTTAGGGAGGCCAGTGCCTTATAGTAAAGATTTAGAACAAGTTCTAATCTTTCCAAAAACGTTAGCTGATGATAGAGTTTCTTTGTTTACATTGAATATGATGTCATAACATAAATAACCTCACAAATAAAATCCCTAACAACAGAATCAAAAATTGGAAACATTACGGTATTTCTGTTTCTTTTTTAACAGATTTTGAAGTTAGAATATGTTTGAATTAAAAAGAAAAATTCATACAAACTTCATCCCCTTTCACAGGTATATTAAATGCCTAGTGCCTCATATTATCCAGTAATGGCAGCCAAATAGCAATAAGGTGTATTAAAACAACTCACTATTCTTAAATATGAATACAAATGAGAGGGTAGTAAAGGGGGGTGCTTGCACAGAAAAAAAGTGAAATGACTTAATTTCAGGTTGAACATGAAATAATTTCTGTCATGAATGTTGCACGAAAAATAAAGACTTTGATGTGAACTTTTTGTGACTGAGTCACTGCCCTCTAGTATATATTTTAAAACTCTCTGTTTTACTTAATATTCAGGATAAAGTATACACATTTATGATATGAATGAGTTAAGGCTTTTATAAAAAGTAATATAACGATCTTAGCTTTTAAAATGCAAATGAAGGAACAACATCATAGACCTTTTACGCTTTATCAAAAAACAAAATTCAATCATTCTTTTCTTAACAATCATTGTCTAGAGTGGGGAGCTCATATTCACCGTGGACACAATTTCACCGTTTTATGATATTGAGGTGTAAAAACTTCATAGTTCAGCTAGCAAGCAAGCTAACCAATACTATTACCTCTACTTACACACTCATTGAAAACGGCTATAACTACAGAGTGAATGTGTTGATTCCTGGCAGAAAATCTATGTCCATTTAAAAGTAAAATACGAAAAAATAGCTTAAACAATTGCAAACCAAAATTCTTCTAGCATGTCTAGTAAATGCTTCCAACTATCATTGTAAAATCTAGACCAACAGCTAAGAACTTTAAAGTGTCAACAAAAATAATCTAAATATGTTGTGTTTTGGGGCATTTTGTAAGTTAACATAGGTTATATGACATTGAATATTGATTTTTAAAGTATTTCTCAAAACAGGGCATTGAAAATAAACTTTTTCAACGTAAACAAATTAAAAAAATCTTATCTTATTAAAATTTGGATTCTTTCTTGATTGCAAAAATGAATAAATTAATAAACAATGGTTAGTTTTAATTAAAATTTTTAAAATTGTTTCAAGGTCTTATTCCTGATGATAAAAAAATAAGTGAACTTATCTAAATTGTTGATTAATTACAGATGATTATTTGAAATTTATCAAGTAAATTATAGGCCTTATATGCCTTACTTCATGTACTTGAATAGCTTTAAAAGCTTTTTTTAAAGATATCTTGTTAATCCATTGATCATTTATCTTTCAGACATAATTTAAAGAATGTCTTTATGTAGTGTAGACAGGGCCGTAACTACATTGAGGCAAATGAGGCAAATGCCTCATGTTAGAAATTTAAAAAAAAAAGAATGAAACAAAAGATTGTCTTAATATCAAATTGATATCACGGAAAGTGTCTAACAAGAAGCAAGTTCTCTTCACTATCTGGTGTCGTACCTGCATGTTTTTCGTGATCCATGTTTCTTTTTTACTTTTAGTTTTCAGAGTTGATGGTCTATTGTTTGAACTTCTGTGTCTCGGGTTTGTTTTTTGCTTATTTATTGTCGTACTTTATGACAATAGTCTGAGTGTTGATTTTCATTTGTAAACGTGTGGTTTTGCAATGTTGCATGCCAACCGATGTCTAGATATTGTGCGAGAAAATGTTTTAAGAATATACAAGACACAGAAAAAAATGGTCGTTTCTGCATGGAGAATTGAATTTGATATCAAAGAATTTACAACTGGCTACTTTTGGTTGATAAAAATAGATAACTGACATGGTTTAAATGAAAGTAAGGTCACCAATTTTCCGGTATCAAACAATTTGACAAAAAGCAATAATGTATTGCCATATGACCATTTCCATTGATGGGTTAAACTTGCCTCAAGTCATGTTCAGACCCTTTTACAGAAAATAAAGGAATATGGAGTAAATGTGCACGAAACCTAATCGCACACAAAGTCAATGCATAAAAAATACTAATGATCAATCATTTGGTCAAAGTTGCTGGAGGGTCTTCAACAATAAAAGAATCATTTATACCGTAAAACAGGGTCAAGTGTCCCTAGTGTCGACTTAAGCAGTACTAGTATTTAAAGCATAATACTGCACTGTCACTATATTTCAATCTAGTCATAAAAATATCACCAAAGTTTAAGCACAATACAAGACTAAAACATACAGACAGATCCGGTATTAATGATCATGAAAATTACGAATTTTGCTTTTTCCTACATATCGGTTTTTTAATGTTGACCATAAAACCTTCAAGTCTTAAAATACAATAAATCTATGTTTTTGCTTTCAGACCAGAATATTGTCGAAAAAAAGCTAAAAATAAATTGCAATTTAATATCAGAAAGAGTCTGAGAAACGCTCAGAATGCACGTTTTTGCGTTAGTTTTCTCAGAGCTTCTGGGGGCCTTGAGCGGCCCCCAGAAGCTCTGATGCCAATTTTTTTCGCCTCGCTCCGCTCGCCGATATATTTTGCCTCACTATTTGAATAGGCTAGTTACGGCCCTGGTAGATCAAAAGTAATAGGCAATAAATAAATCTATCATCCTTATATACATGATATATACCAAACATCTATATACATTTGTGTATTCAATTATGAGGTCAAACATTTGTATATTCAAGTTGAATATTGAAGGTTTTAATTATGTAAGACTGAGGTTGATAAGTAATGTGGTCAATTTGATTGACAGTTTAGGAGGTGGGGCATTGTACATGTTGTAATTAAAGGTCCACCTTGTCTCTGATTGTTTGGTGATAATGACAGTTGTCAATCATTATAATATTGTATCAATACCCAATTACCTAATCAAAATGTTATAAAAAGAAGCCTTAGTTACATACATTCTTGGATGAACTGCTCCAAAAATATACCATTTTTTTCAGTTCATGTGTGTATTTTGTGCACATACATGAGAACTATTGGGAACTATATTTCAGTGTGAATACATTTAGTAACAGTAGCTAACCTGTCGTGTTGTTAGGGAGGCCAGTGCCTTATAGTAAAGATTTAGAACAAGTTCTAATCTTTCCAAAAACGTTAGCTGATGATAGAGTTTCTTTGTTTACATTGAATATGATGTCATAACATAAATAACCTCACAAATAAAATCCCTAACAACAGAATCAAAAATTGGAAACATTACGGTATTTCTGTTTCTTTTTTAACAGATTTTGAAGTTAGAATATGTTTGAATTAAAAAGAAAAATTCATACAAACTTCATCCCCTTTCACAGGTATATTAAATGCCTAGTGCCTCATATTATCCAGTAATGGCAGCCAAATAGCAATAAGGTGTATTAAAACAACTCACTATTCTTAAATATGAATACAAATGAGAGGGTAGTAAAGGGGGGTGCTTGCACAGAAAAAAAGTGAAATGACTTAATTTCAGGTTGAACATGAAATAATTTCTGTCATGAATGTTGCACGAAAAATAAAGACTTTGATGTGAACTTTTTGTGACTGAGTCACTGCCCTCTAGTATATATTTTAAAACTCTCTGTTTTACTTAATATTCAGGATAAAGTATACACATTTATGATATGAATGAGTTAAGGCTTTTATAAAAAGTAATATAACGATCTTAGCTTTTAAAATGCAAATGAAGGAACAACATCATAGACCTTTTACGCTTTATCAAAAAACAAAATTCAATCATTTTTTTCTTAACAATCATTGTCTAGAGTGGGGCGCTCATATTCACCGTGGACACAATTTCACCGTTTTATGATATTGAGGTGTAAAAACTTCAAAGGATGGTTGAAATGGAAGAAATATGCCGGTAAATTATATTTTTATAACAAATATGATTATTTTTGAAAATGAGACTAAATTTCGGCACTTACCGCAAAGGACCGAAAAACAGACAACGATTTTCAGCCAATTTCCTGAATGAAAAAAACGATTTAAAAAAAGTATTTCTTAGTAATTCTTTGACTGGTTGCCCTAAACATCAGTTTTTTTACACCTTTCAAATGTCTGCTATTCATCTATAATGAAATTTATTTGATAAATATTGTTTAAAGCTGCAGTTATTTGGTTTTAATTAGATGTGTAAAAACGGCGAATATGTGTCCCCCATTGACAAAACATAAGGAAATTTCAAACACCCTTTAATCCAACTTTTCAGATGATTTTTCTCATAACAAACACGTTTTAAAGCAAAGAATATTTTGCATGTGAGGTTATCTTCATATAGAAATATCAGTATACTTCAAAAACATAAAGACCTGAACATAAACCGAAGAAAACATGGAAAGATATGGCGAAAATGAGCACCCCACTCTAGTGTTTGAAATTTATTTCTGATACCAAGCAAGAAAAATAAGCATTTGAATATCACAATGCACGTGAAATTAAATAAGCAGACCACTTTAAACGAGGCACCTGTCTTGCACGACTGAACGTCAAATAATAAAGTAGAAACACGTTGAACGTGAAATAAAAAACGGTGATCATGTTGCACGAAAATGACCCTTTGCCACCCTCAAATAAACAAAATGTCCATTTAGTGGTCAGTGAAAGCATGTTTTTAGGTATTTTAGGCTATTTTAAATTTTGGCTTCGACGCCTTCCTGCGACGTTAGGCGTCAAAGAAAATATATAATTTTAATACACCTTATCGCTATTTGTCCTCCTTTACTGGATATCACCAGAGACATATATACACATATATAGGTTCCTGTAAAATTTTGATGTCATAAATGGAAAAGTGATTGTTGGATGCGTCAAAAGTTTAAGCGTCAGGGTCAGCCGTGATTAGCGATAATGTGTATCGCCTTACAAGAAGTCATAATTATTTAGACTAGTTTTTAGGGCGAACGAACCCGACACCCTTAGCCTAAGCCTTAGGCTTTACCAATCTCCTCACCAGATATAGTTCATGTATTTAAATAACGTCATTTGTATAAATTATTAAAGTTAAATGAACCTTATTGGCTGACAAAGAGTATTTGGTACTATCAAAGCTTGTTTCACCATTAACGATGTCATCGTTAAAATTTGTTTGTTTTCGCTTTCTAAAACGTGGGCGCAGACATCTTGAATCACGCGAAATCACGTTCACTGCGAGAAGAGTTAATTGATTCAGATTGAACGATCGTTTGAAGAAGCTGCAAAACAAAAATCATGTCTAGTGCAGTACAGAGATTACAAAAACAGCTAACACAGCTGAGAGAAGAAGCTAAAGTTGAAAGAATACCAGTCTCACAAGCAATTGAAGTGTAAGATAGAAAGATTTTGCGATGTCAGACTGTTTATAAAAAAGGGGAGGGTGTTGTCTCAAAAACATCCTGAAGCTTATGTTTCACACTTGTTAAGTATGTGTGTCCAAGGACAAGTTACTGTCACTTGGCATACTATACAGGAATGCATGTGTAAATGCTTTAATCGCTGACTGAGTCCCTACTAAACAATTATTGGGTTCATGTACATTACAACTCAGACCAAAGACAAAGACCTTTTTTAAAGACAACACAGACCACATTTAAAGACAACACAGACCACATTTAAAGACAACTCTGACCACTTTAAACATGTTTAAGTAAACTTGGACCTCAAGTCAATGGAGGGGGACTTATTCTTAGACTTAATATGATAAATCTGTAGAAATCAACAAAAAATGCTACAAGGGGTCATTCTAATGTTAAGAAGTTATATATACATTGTATATGATGATCAGTGAGGACAAACTGATAGAGTACAAGAAAAAGAAGACTATTTCAACTTATGATACAGAATTTCTGTGGAAAAGTAAAATAATGGAAATGAACAAAAATTCAAGATTCTTAAATTGTTCTGACCGGTGTTTTAAACTGGTACATGTAGATATCTTTCAGACAGGCCAAACTTGTCATTCAAACTGGTCGAATTTGTCTATATAAAAAGAAGTTCAAGTTGTGTTTAAATTAGTGAGAATTGTCTTTGTTCCTAGTCTTGTTATCCTGATTCCACATGAACTAGAACTCAACTAGAAATAGACCATTTTAATACATGAAGCTTACTATGTGGCATAGGGTTTGCTCATTGTTGAAGGCCACACAGGGACCAATAGTTTGAACTTCTACATTATTTGGTTTCTGGAGGAGAGTTGTCTCATTGCAATCTGGCATACCAATTACTAAGGATTTGTATAATACATTGTAGTAAGACTTAACTATACAAATCCTTGCAATTAACAAATCTTCTTGTATTTATTTTTTATACTGAATACAATGTAGCTCTATATCACCGTTACTAGACACCACATCAGTTCTTAAAACATTTGAATAACAAGATGAATGTATTGACACCACAAAAACAGTTATTGTTTTAAACAATGAATCATCTGATACCAATGCAATAGTTTATGAAGTATTGTAAATTCTCTGGTCAAATGAGGCCTAAATTAAAACATTGTTTGTTTGCCCTTTTCCGATCCTATGTTTTGAAACAGGGTAGGTTGGTAGGTAAAATATTTTATTTTTTTCCCCAAAAAAATAACTTGACTCGGTATATTTTTTTTCATGGGTAGGCAGGTAGGTATAATATTTTATTTTATAGATACAAAATCTGCATGTCATTTTTGTCTGTTTTGCTTTTGCTAATAAGTTTCTGGGTCAACGTTTTGAAAAAAAAATATCATGTAGAATGTGAAGTTAATTCATATGGCTTTTTTTTTGCACTACTATTTTGTTTTCAAATATCAAAATAAAGAGCTGTGTCGCATATTTTCAACGTTTATTTATGCCTGGAACTTTGAAGAGTTTTAAATTGCACTAATATTCTGTACTACATACCTTGTGCGCTTACCTCTACCTAAAGGTTTTCTGTAAGAGATAACTTTGTCCTGGTTAAATATGTCGGGGCAAACATACATTACTATTAGAAAAAGTCCCTAGAGTGTTTAAATTTCCGTGTGTGCCCATGTTTCCAATAAAAATGCTACAAAACTTAAACTCAATTGTCACATATTTTACATCGCATTTATAAATGATTTGTATGGAAAACTTTGGCGATTTTACTGCCAAATATTCTCCACTTTACAGGCTTTTTGCACCTTTGGTTCATGTCAGATATAAATAATATAGCAATGCTGGTTGAAAGCATCGTAAACCATGATAATCATCCTGATCTACGGATCACAAAAGGCCATACCTACATAAAATACAACGTCCGTTTACACTAAATAGTTTGTACACACGTTAATAATTTTGTATTAAACAAACTTTTTTGTAAATAAACCCTGCTCTTCAAGTATTAAGATGCAGAGTTAACGTACAATGTACGTCATATCATTATTTCAAAGCGTTTAACATCGATTTCAAACAAACGCTTTGAAACTCTATGCATGCTATATGCAAGTGTTCATGTCAAACGCTCACATGATACCAAACGGACTAGACCTTATACGATAAAGATAAAACCCGAGGATTCCGGTAAAAAAGTTTTGAGCGGGAAATACAAATATAAGATTTTTGGTAGGACAAAAAAACAAAATAAAATAAAATCTTGCTAATAAATACAAATAAAAGATTTTCAGGCGGAACGAATTTATAGGGTCGGTCGGTAAAGGGCAAACAAACAATATTTTAATTTAAGCCTGACACAGATTCCTATATAGTGATAAGGTCTAGCTTCTATGACTATGGCCTTTGGAAGCTTCTCTAAAAGAGACAAACAGACAATTTTTGTATGAAAGTGACACCTATAAAGCATATAAGCATCAAGAAAAATTTTAAACAAATAAGTTGGTAGGATGACACTTTTACGAAAGTCTATTTATTTCATGCAATTAATAAATAAATAATTTGTTGTTTTATAAAATTTCAAATTGTGCTGGTATTTAGAACTATGAATATAGCCTCTATAACTAAAGTCACAATACAGATCTATCTTAGTTTATTGTCTTATTGATTATAGTATAAAAGTAAAAAAACAATAAAAGAGTATCACACATTTTGAAACATGAGCAAAATGATGAGTAATTGTAAGTTATATTTATTACATTGTATATTTTTACAGCAAATAACATGTTTTCCTGTTCAATAAAATGGGGTCCAAGTGGTCTGAGTACATACATGTATGTAGTAAAACAACTATCACTATGTATACCCTGTCATTATTGAGGTTGTTAGTTAAATCCTGCACATAGCAGGTCCAACTCTAATTTTAATTGACTAGGATGGTAATTTTTCCATCAGGAGCAGTGTTCCTTTTTTTTTTGTCATTGGATATTTCTTCTTGTGTTGTGGCTTCTTGAATGTCAAATAAATGTAGTCATATTCAGTAAATTATTTATTACAGAATGAATATGCTTGACTTTTAGCTCCCATAATAAAAAAAATTTAAAATCAATAAAAGTTATTTAGTACAAATTTATGATAATTTTGTTAATGATATTACCACAAACATGACAAATAGAATAATGTCATATATGTCAAATGAGTTTGACAATAGACTGTGTAGAATTTAATAACATTTAAACAATGATATTTTCTGTTGATAAATTGTATGTTATAAAAAAAGTGCATAATGGCATAAACAAGTATGTACATGTATGTGCTCACATGTACAAGTACTTTTAAGGGATTAAGTATAAAGAGTAACACCAAATGCAAAGAGAATTCCAATTACTGTCAATGACTGTTACCTTGTTATTTTATTTTAGTGGAAAGAGTAACATCAAATTAACATTTTACAAAGAGCATTTCAAAGAATATGTTTAAGTTTTCTGTTTACTGTTTACCTTTCTATTTTTATTTCAGTATGACTAGTTACATCAATAAGCATCCCAAAGGTGATGCTAAATAATTATCGGAGTGAACCAGTCTGGTTACTGTCACCTTGCTATTTTTATTTCAGTATGACTAGTTACATCAATAAGCATCCGAAAGGTGGTGCTTTAGTTATCCGAGTGAACCAGTCTGGTTACTACATGTATTACATTTACATTTTGTACCTAGCTATTCTTATTTCAGTTTGTAGAGTTACACCAAATCTGTATTGTCTATCTTCTTCCAATCTAGGCACACCTCCACAATAGGAGTAAAAAGGCAACTATCCACCAATATATAAAAAAAAAACGTCAACACTATTGAATTATTTACAGTTTTATCACAATCCTCCACCAATAAAACAAATTGTCAAGGTTTATTTACACAAAAAATGTTTCATCTGCTATAAAATCAAAATGTCATCTAGGCAGACTGTCTCTTATCTGCTATAAACTGAGAATAGCAGGGATTTTGAAAAAGTTAAGATATTTATACTTAAAAGTATTCTCATTTAAAGTAGTGAGCCAGTCTGTTTACTTTGACTTTATTTGATTTCAGGATGAAGAGTTACATCACAGAGCATTCTCAAGGAGATGCTTTAGTAATAGGTGTGAACCAATCAGATAACCCGTTTAGAGACCAGAAATCCTGTGCCATTTTATAATTTAATACAGTTAATAGTCTTGGTGAGTATTATGGTAATTGTATTTCTATTGTCATATTGGTGTAAAATAAAGTAAAATCACAAAAATACTGAACTCCTTCAAGTCCTTAGTCCTATGAAAATTCAAAACGGAAATTCCCTTATCAAATGGCATAATCAAAAGCTCAAACAAACAAATGAAAAACAACTGTCAATTTCTGACTAGGTACAGGCATTTACTTATAAAGAAAATGAGGGATTGAACCTGATTTTATAGCTAGCTAAACCTCTCACTTGTATGACACTAGCATCAAATTCCATTATATTGACAACAATGTACATGCGTGAACAAAATAAACATACATAAAAGGTAAAAATGTGAAAAATACAGCAGTCAACATTGTGTTATATAATATCAATCACTAAAAAATACATACAAATATGTAACAAAAAAGCATAAAATGGCATATAGACCCAGCTTTATAGCAAAAATTAAAGACAAGAATACACAAATTTACCATAGTACAATAACACAGTGATGAGATGTATAAGTACAGAGTCACATCACATATGTAACAAAAAAACCCATAAAAAGGCATTTAGACAAAACTCATACATGTCATAGCAAAAATGAAAGACAAGCAACAATATATCTGATACATTGCTTTTTATAAAGGTGTAATTTTAGTGTTACAAAAAAATGTATATTTTGCACCCTAGTATATCGTATGGTTTTACTAGTAATGTTTTTTTTTACTTTTCAGGGAACCGTCTTTTATGGAAAGGTTTTCTGTTTTATTTCCAAATTGACAGTAGAAAGGGCACAGTGCAAATTTTTTTTTTGGATTTTTTTTAGAATTTTATTTTGTTAAAACGCAGCTACATTTTTTCTATGGAGTAAAATGATGTTTTTGATTGAAATCCTCTCCATTATTCATCTTGACACTCTACAACAGAAATCTGGCCAGTACATCACATCTAGAACCATTATATTCACATGAGTTGATCTCCGTCTTTTATCTTGTGTCAGAACTGGGTACCAGAATAACATATATATGCAAATTATTGGTGTTGTTTAAATTTGATGTTTTCTTGTACAATTGTGATTTATAACAATTTGGCTAAAAGTAATTTTTATTAAATATCACAAATGATGGAAAAATAGATGGAGTATTTTAATGAGAGGAAACATCAATGTTCAGAAAACTTGTTACAAAAAAACTTCAAATTACAAGGATTTGAGAAGAGCACAGAAACGAAGAAACAATGAATGAGAAGGAATTGTAATGTATTTACTATGCTTACTGGGAAACAGCAGGTGTTTTTTCATGAATTTCAATAAGACAAACAATGATAAAAGGTGCTCGGCAGAACATAATCATAAAAGTGCTCGCAGACACATACAATCAAAAAGGTCGCAGACACATACAAAATGAATAATGAAGAAACAGCAACAATAGTCTCTGGGACCCTTAGAGAACTTTCAGTTGAAAATATTTCAGTATACAAAATATTGTATTTTTCCTCTTTAATACAAGAAGTAATTGTTAATGGATTTTTCCTGTTAGATCAATTCTAAAAATGTAATTATCAATATTATATAGTTACTTCAAACCTAATTAAAATCTTTATTTATTTACATACCAAACAGCCTTGTGGGAAACTTTTTGTTACAATAGACGAAAATTCTACAGACTATAATAAATACTTAATTTACACTGCCAGAACTTATTGTATTGCCGTTAACAGATGAAATTAGCAATCATTAAACTCATTATATATGTTATACAGATAAATAATTGCAAATTATTGGTGTAGAGAATGTACTAAGAATGTCAAAACATGTTTTTAAAAATAAAAATATAGCCCTAAGAAATGTTTTGAAATATAATTTGCATTTATTTATTTAGCATCAAAACATTTATGTTTTTTCAATATTAGATTAATTTTATGTATGTTTTAGTAGTCATGTACCAATTTATTTACATAGAAACATAATACAATTTCCTTTTAAAGTTTTTTTTTTTGTGAAGTTAGTTATCAGGACAGGAAATAAATGTAACTATTTATGATTAGAGGGAAGTTTAAGTAATAAGTAGTAACTTTCAAGGTACATATAACATATATATTAAAGTATTCACTACTTTTGAGACAGACATTTATCAAACTTTAAAAAGTTTTCGGTTATTTTTTTTTAATCCACTTTGAATTTTATTGAGTAATGAAATTAAGATTTTGGGTCAACATCAACCTAACAAAATAAAAATGCATATTTTTTTCAAAGATACATGAGTCTTGTACTTTACACATTTTTTTTATTGAATAACAATTTGCACATGTTAAAAATTATTTTTGAATTCAAATTACATAAATCATATAAAAACCATTATAGTAATTCATGTGCCTTTTTTCGTACATTTTGTGCTTTTGTTGCATGGAATAGCTTTTATTATATATAGGTTAATCACATATGTACAGACTTATTTATTTTTAAAATGATGTTGATTATTTTAACATTTAATTTTCATAATATAATGTATTATACACTCCAGCAACTTTTGTTTGAATGTTTTACTCTAATCCTTGTCAATATTTGCTAACTGTGCACTGACTGATATTGAAAGCTAACAGTTTTTCAGAAAGTATACATGTATAGTCTGATAAAAAAAAAGAATTTTTTACATTTTCCTAACAAAAATTAAAATCAGTTTTAATTAAAAAAATATTAAACTTTGTGATGGACTACTTTCATTAAGTATGATTTAAAAATGTAAACTCTACATTATGAAATTGTTTTTAAATTACATGATGCTACTTTCATTCAAAATTTCCTTCAAATTTTAAACAATGAAAACTTGACAGTTCCATTGTTGACATGCAGCACAATCTAACACACACTATCAGTATGTAGGCAGGGTAGATAACTGATGTTTGTATAGTATATAGAATCTCAACTTCTATTTATGTTTGTATGTATAGATATCTTAAATGCTTTTTGTAAATCTTTCATAATAAAGTATTGATGTTAATATATTTTTGTCTTCATTTTGTTGCAGCTGAACAAAAAGGCCAACTTATATAGATTACAGTTATTCATTCTTTAGATTGTAAGCTCCCCTTTTTGTCATTTTCAATGTACCTGAAAAGTAGGTATATTGGAATTAATCATTCTGACTGTCAGTCCTTCCAAACTAACATTTAACAACTTGTAAATGACTTTTGTACAATTACTGATTATAATTATGAAGTGCCAACTATGCAGCACAAATGGTAAGTGAATGTACCTTTAATGCAAAAATGTGACACCACTTTCTGTTACCTTGATTGTATGTTTGTGTTCAGTTATAGAGAATCATCCATACAGGGGAAATTTACCCATTCTAGAGAATCATACATACAGGGGAAATTAACCCTAACAGACCTGACTTTATATTAATTTAATAGAAACAGTAGTACATAAACTCATCATAGATACCAGGACTAAATTTAGTATATACGCCAGACGCGCGTTTCGTCTACTAAAGGCTCATCAGTGACGCTTGAATCAAAAAAAGTAAAAAAGGCCAAATAAAGTATGCAGTTGAAGAGCATTGAGAACCAAAATTCATTGTTCTGTTCTTGATTTGCAGTTCGGTTAAAACCAGCCCCTACTTTGGTGGGGTTTGTGTTGTTTATTCTTAGTTTTCTATGTTGTGTTATGTGTACTATTGTTTGTTTGTTTGTCCTTTTCATTTTAAGCCATGGCCTTGTCAGTTTATTGTTGATTTATGAGTTTGACTCCCTCTGGTATTTAAGTCCCTCTTTTTTCCACTTGTGCAAATAGATAGTGTAGCTGGTTAATCAGACTGCTTGAGTTGGATATTTCAGTTTCTCATGGTAAACAAAATTAAAAGTTTTACATCAAAAGAGATGAACTTGGGACCTGTTTAAATGATTATATTTCCAAACTCGAGGCTAAGCCCTTGTCTGGAGGGATGTTTAAAATTGCAATGCCCATAATCTATACACAACTGTTAATAAATAAAATCACAGATTATTTTACAACAAATTACTTTTGAAAAACCTTTACTTGGTACAAAGATTTTGCATGACTACCTTGTAAATAAAATATACCATATATTTATTTACGTTGTTGTTTATGAATCATTAAGACTTGGGTGGATAGTTTTCTCTTACAGCATCTTATTGTTTTCTCAAGAAAAAACCAACAAAAGTCTTTGAAATTACAGAGAAACACACATCTTGAAGAGCAGCGGATGTTAATGAAGAAAATTAAATGTGAAACACCATGGTAACAAAGTAGAAATCAATTTAATAGAAAAATACATAAACAATAACAATGGAGGTGCAAAGATGTACATCAGCATCAACAACTAAAGACAAGTGTCGTTACATCGAACAATGGCATAGGGTTATATACTCAGTAGTTGCATGTTTCATAAAACTTGGGAGGGCAGAAGTTTTATTTTATGTACATGTATACAAAGGTGGATAACTCAATGTTAAATTCAAGCTACAAAAAGTTCTTACCTAAAATAAATACTTTTACATTTCAGTATAAATTGCCTTCAATTTTTATTAAGGATTTTTTATTCATTTGTCATCGAAATTAGTTATTTTCGCAGATGATCGTTATTTAAGATATGACTGTGTAATACTTTTTTTTTTGGAGGCTTAATTCTCATCTTCGAAATTAAGTGCCGACTTTTGTCATAATTTTCTGGTAAAAAAAATTGACGTACCCCTGTGTTCAATAACACAATATATTTTCTTACTTTCCAATTTGGAAAGATTCTTCTACTCTTTACACAAGTATTCCACATTCCAAACTAAAAGACAAATTGAAAGAGTTGGTATTGCTTTGCTTCATAACAAAGAATGGCCAACGTAGATACAAGTATCTTGTCTTAGGGAGGGATAAATCCTACTTTGTAAAGTATCACTCTGATTCAAACAAAAATTGTCTAAAACTGATATTATTAAGATACTTGATTTCTTGATTGACAACATATTTGTTACGTTCGGAGGACGTGTTTTTTCACAGACTGTCGGCATTCTAATGTAAACAAACTGTGCCCCTCTACTTGCCGACTTGTTTCTTTATAATTATGAGGCTGACTTCATTCAGGAACTTCTTAGGAAGAAAGATGAGAAGTTAGCAATATCCTTTAACCCTTCTTTCCGCTATATAGATGATGTTCTTTCACTAAATAATTCAAAATTTGGTAACTATGTGGAACGCATCTATGCCATCGAACTAGAGATAAAGGATACTACAGATACAGTTAAGTCGGCCTCATATCTTGACTTACATCTAGAAATTGACAATGAGAGTCGGTTGAAAACAAAACTTTACGACAAAAGAGATGATTTCAGCTTTCCAATTGTAAACTTTCCATTCCTAAGTAGCAACATTCCAGCAGCACCTGCATACGGGTATATATATCCCAATTGATACGATATTCCCGTGCTTGCATTTCCTATCATGATTTTCTTGATAGAGGGTTGCTGCTTACAAGGAAGTTATTAAACCAAGAGTTCTAAATGGTGAAGTTGAAATCATCTCTTCGTAAATTTTACGGACGCCATCACGAGTTCAAATCTGTTGGTTGACCGTTATGGAATAACCGTTTTACAAATGATATCGGATATGTTTCTTACGTCTACTACAATCCACTTCCCTTTCATGAATGTGACCTACCTAATTAGACTATTTACTGGATTTGTTATCACATAAGCAACACACTCCCTGTGCGGAAAGCACCCTGAGATTCACCCCTAGATTTTGGTAGGGTTTGTGTTGTTTATTCTTTTGTTTTCTTTGTTGTGGCATGTGTACTATTGTTTGTTTGTCTTTTTCATTTTTAGCCATGGCGTTGTCAGTTTATTTTAGATTTATGAGTTTGACTGTCTCTTTGGTATCTTTTGTCCCTCTTTTTTAATTATATGCATTTGCTTTGCAAATGAATGTTTTTCATTGTATACTTAAACACTTGTTCCTACTTATTATATTTAATGATAAACTAGAATTCAAACTTTTGTTGATTAGTATATATCTTATTTGTGTTTCTGAGAAAGCTCTTGCATACTGAACTGTGTGGGTCTTACAACGGAGGTGAAGGCTTTTTTCTTTTATACTGTATGTAAATGTAAAGGTAATTAATCACACACCTCATTTGTATGACTTTAGTTTAAAGCAACTATGTGCAGGATTTCTAAGTGTTTTACAGAGTTTGATTTGGAAGAAAGACCGACATAGATAGATAGTGCAGTTATTTGTACAATTACTTACACAATTCTATATCAATATTTTTGTAATTGTTGAAATAAACCAAATAAAATAAAAACAAACATCATGTCGATTTGTATCCATTTTTTAGGAATTCACCTGTGACGTCACTTTTTGTGGCTTTGATACATTCGTGTCACAGACACACAGTTCGTAATTCTATCTATTATGCTATTTTAACATGTCGAAATGTACTATCATATCATTTATTTATATATGACTTTGTCATGAGTGTTGGTTCATTTAATTGTTACTCTATTCCCGTCATTAGTGGTATATTTAACATTGCCATGAAGAGCAAGGTTCGGCTAGCCACAAAACCAGGTTCAATCAACCATTTTTATCTTAAATTTTCCTGTACCAAGTCAGGAATATGGCAGTTATAAACTCATAGTTCTTTTTGTTTGTTGCGTTGTCGTTTGTTTTTTGTTGCACTTCAGTGTTCTGTAGTTTCGTTGTTTTACTTTTATAGTTGAAGTGTTTCCCTCGATTTGGGTGTGTAACCCGGATTTGTTTTCTCTCTATCGATTAATGACTGTTGCCGGAACAGCGGTTTACCACTGTTGCCTTTATTTAAGAGATGAGGTTTCTTTTGATTAATCAATTTGTTTTATTTGCTTGTAGGCAGATGTTTCTCATGTGATTTTCTCACTTTTTAAGGCTTATGTTTATGTTACTCCAAGACATTTATCAGGATTCGATTTAATCCAATTTCTTTCTAGAGGGCCAATTTGTCTAACTCTTCCTTGAGGGCATTTTCCTCTGATATCAAGATACAAATATACACTTATGTCGAAAAAGGGAATAGGAAACGATTCGATGAGGAAATATACAAATAAAACTATTCTGGTACCTAATTTTAATATAAGGCTGCGGAAACATTTCTCGCAGATGGGATGAAACAAAGACACATCATTTCAGTCAACCAATACTTGCAAGTGAATATAAAACTGATGTAATGTGAATTTAAAGTATTTTTCTGCATTACCATGCCGGAGCAGTTTTTGTATCAGTAACACTGCCCTGTATAGTGTCAACATACACACATATATGTAATCACCATTATATGGGACAGAGGGTATGTGTTCCTTTTGAGAAATCTAGCACATCTATGATGAGTTTATTTACAACCACTGGGTCGATGCCACTGCTGGTGGAGATTTATTTCCCCGAGGGTATCACCAGCCCAGTAGTCAGGACATCTGTGCTGACATGAATTATCATTGACATGGTCTTGTATTTAAATTAACTGTTTACAAAACTTTTGAATTTTTGAAATACTAAGGCTTTTCCACCTCAGGAATAGATTACCATAGTTGTATTTGGCAAAATGCTTAGGAATTTTGGTTCTCAATGCTTGAACTTCAACTTCGTTCTCTATTTGGCCTTTTTAACTTTTTTGGATTCGAGCGTCACTGATGAGTCTTTTGTAGAAGAAACGCGCGTCTGGCGTAAATACAAAATGTTATATCCTGGTATCTCTGATGAGTTTATCTAAAGTTGGAAAGCTGAAATCATCACTCTTGTGATAAATCCTTGTTTAAAGTTTGTCATCCATGTCAATATGAATTAAAATATCAAATATAAATAAAGTCAACAGTAGTATACCGGTGTTAAAAAGTCATAAATCACATGAGAGAAAGCAAATCCGGATTACAAACGAGAATCGAGGGAAACACATCAACTATAAGAATAAAAACGAAGGAATATCAGGAACAGTAGAGTGCAACAACAACAAAAACGCAAACATTCATAGAACGAACTATGACAACATCTGCCAATTTCCTGACTAGGTACAGAACACATTAAGAAAACATGGTAGGTTGAAATAAACCTTAGTATTCGATGTGTCCTTAATGTAGAGTTCAATGGGATACACGACATGTAAGCGATCACTACGATATAAATTATTGGGCGACACAACATTATGAACATATCTTAAAGTTAAAAGAAAGAAATTGGCAAGAAAAGATATAGACATTGTTTCAAACTAAATGTCTGGGTTTTGTCGTCATCTATATAAGTTCTTCATGACCGATTGTCTCAAACTGTATTATAATGATAGTACACTAAGCTTACCTTGTAAAATACCAAAGTATCAAGTATATTAAGTGTGCACACATAAATAGTACCCATGCTTTACGGATCATGGTGGAATTCATGATGAAAGTTTTTGAAGGAAGGTTCTACTACAAATATTACATAAACTAAACATTATTAAAAGAAGTCAAATGAAACAAAATGCCGAACTCCAAAGAAAATTCAAAACGGAAAATCTCCTAAAAATGGCAAAATCAAAATCTCAATAACATTTAAGAAAGAAAACAACTGTCATATTCCTGACTTGGTACAGGCATTTCCTTATGTAGGAAATGGTGGCTTAAACTTGGTTTTATAGCTAGCTAAACCTCTCAGTTGTATGATCAATATAAATAAGGTTAAGGTCAAGTGTAGATTGAAAAACAGATATACAATATCATTTACCTTTTACATGTAATATACGAAGAAGAAAAATAGTCCAAACCACGAAAACCAATATAATGTTATTCAATGAACCATGAAGTTGAGGTCAAGATCAGAAGAACCTTGCAAGACAAATATGTATATCTTCAGTCATTCTATGCACTAGATATATTTGACCTATTGCTTAAAGTGTCCGAGAACCAGACTATCTAGAACACTTAACATTGGTTACCGAACCATAAAATGGGATCAGGTAAATAAATGCAACAGTAGTATACCGATTTTCGAAAATCATAAATCGATCGAGGGAAAACAAATCCGGGTTACAAACTAAAACCGAGGGAAACACATCAACTTTAAGAGGAAAACAACAAAACAACAAAAACACTACAGTGCAACAAAACATCAAGCGACAATGCAACACATACAGAAACAAACTATGAGATAACAACTGCCATTTTTCTGACTTGGTACAGGTCATTTTAAGAAAAAAGGGTGGGTTCACTGGTTTTGTGGCTAACCAAACATAATAAACCGTGTTTGGTGTAACTTGCAATGTATATAGATACCAAAATACACATATCAGACAAAATCAGGTGAACCTTTGAAATGAGGTTAAGGACAAAGCACAAATGCCAAAAAAAAGAATCAAGAGCATTCATTACAAAAGAGGAGAAAGATACAAAAAAAGGCTAAAAAAGACATACAACAGTACTCTTAACAGCAAAATTATCAAAAACTATATTTGAATTTAACTTTCAAGATTCTATTTTATTTAGAGTCGATATTCAATAAACTACATAAACACCAGGTGTATCAAGCTTTTCAAATCCACTGTGTGAATCGTTTTATTCAACATTATGTCCAAGGTATGGGTTGTTTTATTAACACCCTCCTGACATCTTTTTTCTTCCTACACAGAAATTCTGTTATATAGCCACCTATATTTTAATAATGTATTTATATTGTGTCATATATCAAACTTATTTGTTCATGGTATGTTTACTTGTTTTTGTTTAAAGTCTTTTTGGTCGAGTTAAAGACATTTCAATTGATATTTGATAGTGTACCTTTTAAAGTTGTAATGTTACACAAATGTCTTGGGTTAGGGTGAAGCTAGGCGCCTGCAAAAGTGTTTAAACCGACTTCATTTTTATGCATGTGTCGTTAGTCAGGACCTTGTTTTTTCAGTGGTTGTTTTTTGGTATGGTTCATAGGTGTTACTTTTTTCTTGTTTTTGTATATAAATTAGACCTTTGGTTTCCCTTAATGAATTCAACTTTATACTTGTTTGGTTGGCTTTCTAACTAATTTGATCCGAGCGTCACTGATGAGTCTTTTGAAGACGAAACACTTGTCTGGCATATCAAATTATAAGCCTGCACCTTTGATTACTATTTACACTATTCATTTTGGGGTTGTTAGGTGTGAACAAAGGATCCATATTGTACAATGACCAATAATTGTACTCTTTCTACATTGTGACTTAGATGATGAGATGTCTCATTGGCACTCATACTACACCTTCATGTATAGTAGACCTATATATAACACAACAAAGAAAATCAAATGAGACTGAGATAACAAACCCCTAAAGATTATGGTGATCTCAGGTGCTCCCAAAGGATATGCAGATCCTGCTCCACATGTGCCAACCGTCATGTTACCCAAGTAAGTTAAAATCTGTTGAAAAGTTTATTCAGTTGGTCATATTCAAGGAAAAAAATCAGTATTGTGGTACAATTGGAACATATTCATCTTCATCTGTTAAACAAATATTGCAATATTTTCAACCAACTTGTGTTTGTCTGTAAAATTTACAAAAGAATGATTTCGACTTCAGCTTTTGTAACTATTTGCTTAAAAGCTTCCTTGTGAGCAGAATGATATAAATTCCACATATAGGTTCTCCATCTATGTTTCCCTCTGTAATGTTCAAATTTTAATATGGCTAATGCTGTAAAATTAGCATTCAAAAGTCTTGGATTCTGCTATGAAAACTTCCATGATAGTGCTGGTATATATGTTCTAAACAAAGGCATTCTCTCTAAGTTTCTCCACCAAAAAAAAAACTGAACCCCACAAAAAAGCCTAGTTGTACAGAAAGCTTCATTAAACACCAATCAATCAACAAACATGTTTTACTGGTAACTAACATATTATGTGTTTTGATAAGAAAATAGAAAGAAATTTGTTTTGAACCAGTTAAATTTTTGTATCAAAACCTTGAAAACATTTGAAAGGGAGATAATTTAAGTTGAAACACTTTTACACATCATTGTTTATGCTGAAGAACTATCTCCCTTCTATGTCAGAACAATTCTCAAACCATTTTCTTTTAAAAGATAATGCTTAAAACTTTTGGAAAATGTCATTATAATAGAAGTTTTTATATCCATTTTTTTTTAGTAGTGTGTCTGATAACATGGTACTTAATATTATTCCATTTTTCTCATGAAACAGAAAGTCAATCGGAATATGAATAGTATGAATATTTTGATAAAACTGATATTTCTTCATACTTAAAATCTTTCTCAAGCAACTGGACTTTTTTAAAAACAAGTCTGCTTGATATGATGCAATCATTGTCTTTGGTAATTGTGTGTAAATTGGTATACAATAAACCCACCAGGGAATCTATTTGCTATATTACCCCATCATTTTCATGTAAACATATCATTGGCATAAAATAGAAAACAAGTCCATGTTTGGTTTTGTATCATGTTATACTTATTTAATAACATTTGCATACTTTCATTATACACGGTTTTACCAGAATTCAAGTGTTTTACTGAATATAACAAGATTTGTCTCCCCTTTATGGAAACTGACTATATAACAATAAAAACAAAATAAATGCACAGTAAAAATATTAGGCTATTGGTCACCATATAAAACTACACACAGTTTAAATTTCACATGTTTTTGAATACTTCCATTAGGATACAAAATGTGCATTTTGACTTTTCAAACTTTTATCAGAAATATTTTCTGTCAATTACTTTTTGTCTGTTTTTCACTAAACATTATCGAAAGTTTTATTACTTCGTTACACAACTTTTGTAAAAAAAAAATCAACATTTTTCTGACAAAGATTCAAAGTGTTTCACCTCAAGTATAAATTACAATTCATTCCTATCAAAAAACATCACTAGAGGTGGTTGAATGAGAAACTGATCTGTAATTATCATCTCTTTATATCAATATTTTTTTATAAATGAAGTATGCAAAATAAATAAACTAAAACTGAGTAGATATTGCAAAAATTTAAAAATTAAAAACAAAATTACCAGATATATATTTTCCCCTAAATATATGTCTTAATAAATAATTGTTTATCAACTTTAAGTGATCTAAAGGCATTTAAATATAAATAATAAATGAAAGTGCTTTACATAATTTCTCTTGAGAATGGAAGTATTTTGAAGCAAATCATTCATTTAAAACATTCACATTAATCAACAGATTCAATATAAGCAAATAAGCTTTCATTCAATATAAATTGTCAATGAATTAAATGTTAAAACTTTTCATACATCAAGCTAAAAGGTAATTCTACTTATCTCTTATATTATGTTACTATATTTGATCAAACTCAATGTTTTTATTAATCATGATTATAACATTAATAAGATATGTTTTACTGTTCCTAAAATTTCATAATTTTCAACAAGAAACCAGTCAAATAAAGAAGTCGGAAGTGAAATAATCTGGTTTATTTCTTAAGAGTAAACAATAACACTATCTTAAAACACCAGTTAAATACAATTGTTAGTCCAATAAGTCTTTGTACGTTTTTTTTATACTGATATTGACTCTGTTTATCCTATTTACTCAAAAGTTACGTTAAATATATAAAAAAAAATTGTTCTTTTAAATCCTAAAAAGTTTGACCTATTTTTGAAATTGGAGATTTACTTTTCAAGTTAGACGAGTGACTCCTAAACAGATACAGTTACTTCTAAACACTTGAAAGTTTATTTAGACTTCCATCACTTCTAAACAGAAACCATAGAAAACTTCTTATATCCTTCTGTTAATGAAATTTCTACATCACATGATAAATCAGCACCAGGTAATGTATACCCTGAATAATTAACGTGACACAACTTTTGTTCAAACATATTTAAATTGAATATATTAATTTTTACAATTATAACTTTAACAGAAATGAGAAAGTTCAAATAATATTTGAAAAAAATTAAAAGTGATTTACAGAGATATTGTTCATCTGAATAGCATTCACAGTCTTAATAATTCAACAACCTAAATTGTTATTACATTGTATATCCAGAAATTTGGATTTGAACACTACATACATGTACTTGAGGTCTCTCATTAATTCAACCAATATTTTTAATATTTATACATACAAGGAAAGGCTTAAATTTGTTGCTACCTACTGAGCAAGAGATCTACAGTAGAACCACAGCTACTCAAACCTTCAGCTCTCTAGTTAGTTGTACTGACTAATATACATGTGTAATTCTTAATTTTAAATGATTATGTAAAGCGAAGGCTGAATTTTGTTCGAATACCTGTGGTTCAACTGTATAAAGAATTAATCACACATTAATTATAACAATAAGATGAGAGTTCAGATTGCACAATTACAATTTTACAAACAATTAAAACACAATTTCTACATTTGTAAGAAACTGCATGACTGTGTCTGTCAATCAAAATGTACAACTACATGTATGCCATTAGTCCACTTAGCTCTGGTGCCTAGATCTTTCAAACTATAACAATTTAAAACAGAAACATTGCTTTATACAGCATATTAAAAATATAAAAAAAATATGTACATCAACAAAAAGCTTTTCCACACCTTTTAAATATGTTTTAAATAAAAAGTCTGAAATTATGTTAAACTGTAGATTAATACAAATATGAATGTTTTTGTAAGAGACATTACAATACAATAAGAGGTACATTTGTTTGTGTAAATGTTATTTTCTCATCATGTAGACAACTAATTATCAATATACATGTAGCTGTAAAACAAAAATGAAGATTTATTTCAAAAATAATTAAATAAAAAAATTAGGGTCAGGTTTTATTTTATTACAGTTCTGTGTCACACACAACAGTGAAACAATTGTAGTCAGTGTACTGTCAAAGTTGTAAAAAGAAACCAAAATTTTGAATTTATTTTATTATTAAACTGTTGAATGAAGGCAGAAATTGTACTTATAGAGATAAGTTTTTTTTTTAATAAATTCTTTTTTCATTTATAACCAAATTCCATTTCCACAGAAAATTTGAAGATCTGAATGATTCCTTATAACAAAAAGGGTGTAGGAAACTGCATTGTAAACTCATCTATAAATATAGGTCTACATGTACACAACAGCCTGGGTGGATTTTGCTTTTTCCACCAGCCCACCGTGGACAGCCCACCCGTGCTCACTCCAGCTATAATCTCTTTTTTTTGTAAAAATATTGATTATAAATGCTTATCTGCTTTTTCCGATTGGATGTACTTGCAAGTATTTTGATTAAACAAAAGAAATTGCAGCCCACTCCTATGGGTGGGCAGAGTGGACAAGCTAGAAATTTTGGCCACCCGGTGCCCACTCCCACTGTGGACGGGTGGACAAGCAAAATCCACCCGAGCTGTAGTGTATGTTAATAACAATCAGGCGTTCAATATGGACATCTTTTTAAGCAAAATGAAATTCTAGAGGTATGCATGGGTATTTCAACATTATATATACATCATGAGCCAACTAATTCCAAAGCATTTTGTTCCTTCGTTTTATCAAACATTGTCAAAGCTCTACAATGAAAATTGTTTTTATGGCCATAAAATTTTCTTTCACTAATAAGAACTTAATGAGAACCCAATAATTTTGAAAATCATAATATAATAAAGGATAATCTTGAAAGATGGCCATGACTTTTAAATTGAATAGTCATGATAGTTACTGAAGTGTTCAAGTTACTAACCAAAGTGGTCATCAATAAGTATTAAATAAGTTACAATGCTATGACTGTTACTTTCAGAAATATCAAGATCAACATATGCATGATACATGGACATATTGGAAAGAGGAAAAAGCTTATTTGTTAAAATATACAAGCTAAACCAGGTGCTCCGCAGGGCGCAGCTTTATACGACCGCAGAGGTCGAACCCTGAACAGTTGGGGCAAGTATGGACAAAACATTCAAGCATGATACAGCTCTGAATTTGGATTGTGATCAAATTTTTGACATTACATGGTTTTTTTTTACACAAAACAAATGCCAAGATTTTACAAATCAATTAAAGATTTCTTCTTCAAACTTTTTAAATCTAAAATTAAATAGTTGACACAGCATAGGTTTCTGACACAGAATGAATGTGGTCTAATGAACTTAAAAGGTTTTTTTTGCCTTTGAGCAAATCACTATGCTGTTGAATATTAATCCTCTCAAAAAAATGTTTGAAGAAATTTTCTTTTTATTTATGAAATCTGAAATGAGAAAAATTTAACCCCCCCCTTTTTTTTCACATCCCCGTTTCCCTTTTTCAAAACTGATATCAATTCAAATTTCTAATGGAGTTTGCAACAATAACTACTCATTTAAATACATCATAAAATATTAAGATGTAAAAAAACTGCTTGTTATCACTGAATGGTAAAGATTATTTAAATTTATCAGTTGGTAGTAAAAAGTGTATATACATTGTATATTGTATATAACAAAGATTTAAGTTGATTCTGGACAAAGAAAGATAACTCCAATTAAAAAAAATTCTTGCTATTGCACAAATAGGATATTTCTTGCTTACTATTCTGGACAAAGAAAGATAACTCTAATTAAAAAAAAATTTGCTATTTCACAATATTGTGCAATTAGATATTTCTTGCCATTGCACAATACTGTGCAATTGAAAAGACTTGCTATTGCACAATACTTAATATAATAATTTTAGATCCTGATTTGGACCAACTTGAAAACTGGGCCCATAATCAAAAATCTAAGTACATGTTTAGATTCAGCATATCAAAGAGGCCCAAGAATTCAATTTTTGTTAAAATCAAACTTAGTTTAATTTTGGACCCTTTGGACTTTAATGTAGAATTTGAAATTTGAAAACAGGACCAAAAATGAAGAATCTACATACACAGTTAGATTTGGCATATCAAAGAACCCCAAGGATTCAATTTTTGATGAAATCAAACAAAGTTTAATTTTGGACCCTTTGGACCTTAATGTAGACCAATTTGAAAACTGGACCAAAAAAACTTCAATAATCAAGAATCTAAGTACATTTTTAGATTCAACATATCAAAGAACCCAACCGATTCATTTTTTGTCAAAATCAAACTAAGTTTAATTTTGGACCCTTTGGACCTTAATGTAGACCAATTTGAAAACGGGACCAAAAGTTGAGAATCTACATATACAGTTAGATTCGGCATATCAAAGAACCCCAATTATTCAATTTTGATGAAATCAAACAAAGTTTAATTTTGGACCCTTTGGGCCCCTTTTTCCTAAACTGTTGGGACCAAAACTCCCAAAATCAATACCAACCTTCCTTTTATGGTCATAAGCCTTGTGTTTAAATTTCATAGATTTGTATTTACTTATACTAACATTATAGTGCGAAAACCAAGAAAAATGCTTATTTGGGTCCCTTTTTGGCCCCTAATTCCTAATCTGTTGGGTCCTAAACTCCCAAAATAAATACCAACCTTCCTCTTGTGGTCATAAACATTGTGTTTAAATTTCATAGATTTCCATTTACTTAACCTAAGGTTATTGTGCAAAAACCAAGAAAAATGCTTATTTGGGCCCTTTATTGGCCCCTTATTCCTAAACTATTGAAACCAAAACTCCCAAAATCAATCCCAATCTTTCTTTTGTGGTCATAAACCTTGTGTCAAAATTTCATAGATTTCTATTAACTTAAACTAAAGTTATGGTGCGAAAACCAAGAAAATGCTTATTTGGGCCCTTTTTGGCCCCTTATTCCTAAAATGTTGGGACCAAAACTCCCAAAATCAATACCAACCTTCCTTTTATGGTCATAAACCTTGTGTTAAAATTTCATAGATTTCTATTCACTTTTACTAAAGTTAGAGTGCGAAAACTAAAAGTATTCGGACGCCGGACGACGACGACGACGACGACGACGACGACGACGACGACGACGCAGACGCCAACGTGATAGCAATATACGACGAAAATTTTTTCAAAATTTGCGGTCGTATAATAAAAATGAAGAAAATATAATGTTAAAATTTTCTTTAAATGAATAATAATCTGCAGCAAAGGGGTGGCTCCATTCAACAGTCTCTCAACCTCAACATACATGACCACTAACGCTGAGAAAACTCCCTCCATTTCTAAATGTATACATGTGTCATTGGAAACATTCCATTCTTTACATTATCATCATACATAATCAGATAATTCTTCAGCAAAAATTTACAACAAAACAGCACTTTAGATAGAATTGAGAAATGTAGGCGGCCTTTTTCAGCCAGTCTTTTCCTGTGTTTGGCCCATTCTGGATGAAGCTGCAGTGCACTAAATTGAATGACTAGGGTCAAGACTTTTGATTGGATGTTAACCAAGTCAGTCCTTCGTATAGTCCATCTCCTGACGTAGCACATGATGGCTGAACATACCAATTTCTATCACGTATACGTGTTAATCCTAATTTTTCTTGAATTTCATGTGGTTTCATTGCTGAAAAGAACAATAATATTCATTTTGAGACTATCATATTTTTCATTTCAATTAAACACATTAATTTTTTGTTTTATTTCATAACATCACCACATCCTACAATGCTATGTGAGAATTCAATACCTATTTATGATAGGGTAATAGAACACCAAGACATGGTTATTTTTACATTATTTATCATTTGAATAATTTGGACGTCAGTTAATATATCAAAATTGTTTCTAAATTCATGTTTTCCTTTTTTCAGGTCGGAGGTGTTATCTTCTCATAAATATTAAACAATGATGACTCATCATGCTCATTCCAATCAACGAAGTATTTTAAGTGTACATGAATAATTTTCTACTTCTTTCCTCAGTTTGATAGTTTAAGTTTGAAAAATTACTTTGAATTATATACATATATATATATATATGGTATTACCAAGTATTGTTTTTAACAAGTGTTTTTAGAAAGAAAATGTGTGTCAATAAACTCAATACACTCCTGTTAGAAGTAGATTTACTATAGGATTAATCTTATAATTCTTAAGCCAAATAATAGCGATTTTAAATTAACATTTGTTTTGTAAATGCTACTATAATAACCATCAAATGCACAATTGACATGTCGTAACTAAGGAGTTGGCCGCCATATTGACTTTCTAAAACTATAAATATTCGAAAAATGCAACAGAATCCTAAATAAAATAGCACCTACCTCCAAAACTTCAAATTAATGAGATATGATATTCGAATTTGAAAGGTACAAGTAACGAAATAATCTTTCCAATAAAAGTTTTCATTTGTATGAGGTCGTGTTTGCCATGACTTTAATTCACCAAATCATTCATGAAAGTTCTTGGAATTTTATTTGAATTTTGAATTAATACATTTTCGTAGCTTTAGTGTATTTATTTTATTTCTTTTTTGTCATATACATGATATATGCACTAAAATAGACACAACTGTTATGTATTTGTTTTTTTATCAATATTTGCCGAAAATCCCGGGATCCCTGCAAGCTTGTGTATTGCACATAAATAGACTACGAAAGTAGTTTCGGAAACATAGTTTATCGAAGTGTAAACTTAGAGAAAAATTCTAATTGACCGATCCAATTCAAGTATTTATAGATATGCAAATCATATACCAATTATTGTAAACCTAATTATTTTTGGGATACTTTAGAAGTATTTGCATTTATCGATAAATTCATGAAATTCAAAGAGATACAAACACCTTAGACTCGCACATTATAGCCCCTTTAGAAATAATTATATTGGTTGACTTACAATCTGGTAAATCTTGTTTATTAGCAAATATAAGTATAATAGTGTCTCTCATTTCTCTATCGTTAATAATCCTATGTAACTCCTGACGTGCCTCGTCTATTCTGTCACGATCGGCACAATCTACTACAAATATAAGTCCTTGTGTTCCAGAATAATAATGCCTCCACAATGGTCGTATCTTATCTTGTCCTCCAACATCCTGAAATAAACAGGGAAATTTCATCATGTTTGAATTAATCACAGTTTCCCTACATAAGACACATGTATGTCTACCCAACTTCTTCAAAACAAGGTTACAATGCAACTTCTACAAATATCTAAGCTGAACTACTGTTTTTACTCCCTTTTAGATACAGATACCTAGTAGCATTGCTTAATAATTTAAAAAATAAAATGCTTCGCCGAGTGCAGCCTGATACCACCGCAGAGATTGAACCTAAACAATTGGGACAAGTAATTTCTAAAAATAAATTGACGACAACTACATGTAATCACCTTAAGACAATACAACATTTCTTTATATATATACATAATTTAAAAGCAGTGTAAGGGAGGTAAATCCAAACTTACACAACATTGTACTTTACATATGTTTGGATTACCTCCTTTACACTGCTTTTAAATTGCCTATTAACTAGGAAACCCTTGTTTTCACCCTTTTTTGCCTCTAATTCCTAAATGGTTTGAGCAATGACACCCAAAAGTCAATCCTAACCATCCCTTTGTGGTATGGAAACTTGTGGTATAATTTCAAAAAGAGTTATACAAAGTTCCACAAGTTATTGCCTGAAAACTAGAAAAGTGCTTATTTAGGCCCCAGGCATGTTTGCCCGTTAGGAACATAACCCCAACATTCAAACCCAACCTTTTTTTTGTGGTTATAAACCTTGTGTTTAAATTTCATAGATTTATATTTACTTATAGTTATACTAAATTTATTGTACGGAAACCAAATGTCTTTGGACGAAAAACGAAAAAAAATTGCGGACATATAAAAAATAAATCCCTCCCCCCCCACACTTTTTGAACCCCTTGGAATTATGATCCTTAAACTCAATGCCAGCCTTTCCTTTCTGGTATGGAACCTTGCATTACAAATTCAGATAGATCCATACACTAAAACACAAGTTATTGTACATGTCTAGAAATTAGAAAATTGCTAGTTGTTTGCCCCTTTTATGCCCCAAACTCAATCTAAGCCTCCTTTTTGAGATATGAAATATTGTGGTACATTTTCAGTGAGATTAATACATTACACACAAGCTATTTTCAGGAAACTACAAAACTGCTTATTTTGTCCCTTATTCCCTAACAGTTGGAGAAAAAAGTTAGGTCCTCAGGGGTTAAAAATTTTGTAATAGCTCACTAGCCCAGGGCTTATTGGTAGGAGGATTTTACTAGCCCTGTTGGAAGAACTACTAGCCCAACAAAACTGACCTGCTAGCCCTAGAATGCCTTACAAATTCAGAGTTTGCTGCAATAACAATGAATTCTATAAACTTGACAATTTGTATCCATTGTACAGTAGATTTTTGCAAATTGGATACCCAAAACTTATGTCAGCAAATGATTGATTGATTGTTGGTTGCTTAACGTCCAGTGGCAAATATTTCATGCATATTCAGGACGAGAACAAGTTCACAATAAACACAATAGGTAGGTTGATATGATAGAGGCCCTCTGGGATGATGGTCGGGGAAATTTGGACTGCCACTGGAAAATGAGGGTATCTTGGATAGGGACAGAAATTTTGCCTTACAACAGGCCACCTACGGACCCCACAAAAGAGTTGTTGCAAGGGTTCTTAACGTGCAAAGAGTGTGGCACTCTCTTTACACGAGGCATCAGATTTAACGTCCCCCTTCTGACCGGACGTGACTGCGAACTTGATACATCCCGCACAGCCAAACGGACGCCCCACTTCGGCAAGCGTTTTACTGCCGGTCGGGAGAAGACCAAGTGACCATATTTCTATACCCCAGTCACCCTTGGGGTTTATATGTCAGCAAAAAATATCCCATTAGCAGATATATTCAACTAATCGATAATTGAATATTCACTGAGTTGACCAAATCCGGAGATGATACAAGTCTTGACCACTGCTATACATGGGTATATAAAGGGATTGAAGGGTTTTTAATCAGATACATTTTTGTACATCATCACGTTTGTGTAAAAGAATTATCAGCTGGTTAATTATGTAATGCTCATATTTGTTTTCAGTTTTAAAATTCTATTTATAAAAATAAATTTAATGACCTTTACATAAATAACACCATCCATAGTTTGAGTCTTTTATAATTGTTTTATAAATGATGTACAGTATTGTCAATATTTAAATTTAACACAGGTATGCTAATTGTGGGCTATAAATAGATTCTCTAAACTGAAACTGTATTTGGTATAAATTTTATTTCTTTAAAAATCGAATTCATTTGAATATCAATGAAGATAATCATGATTGATGAAATATTATTGCATCAAGTTTAAGTTTTCTGAAGACTGTTAAAGTTTAGGTCATGGTTCACCGTTCTGGTGGCTTCTTCACAGTATGTAAACAAAACAAAAATGGCGTCCATAAAATGTGCACATGTTTCAAATCTGACAAAGTCAGGTTTCTGCTGTCAAAAGGAATTCACATTTATATTGCAATAAATGAATCAGAAGGAGGTACAATCAGGTTACATTATATTTCTCTGGATGCATAAGCAATGCACAATACCCCCTGTAATGACAAATCGATATTGAAAGTACAGGTTATTTGTTCAATTTTAAAACTTGTACAAAATCAGTTCAAATTCCGGGAATCCCGGATGAAGTAGTCGAACCTGATTGGCTTCGATAGAATAGTGATGAGGGGATTTTCGACTTTCTATTTTGGATACGCCAAGAATTTTTTGTTACTAGTCCGTCGGCATATTGGGTTACAAGTTTTGGTTGCCCGAGGCCTAAATGATGTAGTCCCGGGCGTCGGGCTAGTGGATTTTTTAACCCCTGGGTCCTGGATTTTTTTTAGTGACATTCAAAATGTTCAGAAAACTTAACTATTATTTCTTTGGTTTTATTCAGAACAACAACTTTCATGACTTTAAAATCATTATCATAAACATTGAGACCTTTCATTCCTTTAAAACTTATATATCTTCTAATCTTGTAAACAAGGCTTTTCTTGTCAAGTTAAATTCATACTTTCGTCATAGTAAGAAATCAGAAATCTTGTTTATTCAAAGGCAAAAATAATACCTCTTTCTATGAATCTATAATATTTACTTTCATTATTTACAATGATCAATGTTTATGTTACACATATGACAATGTATAAGGGTCATAAGGGTGGTAAGTATATATTAACTTTATCTCAACATAATATTTGAACAGGACAACAAAATATGTGGATATTAGATAATTCTGAAGTTGAACTTCACACTTTAAACAAGGGTTACTCAAACTTATGTTGTTTTTTGCCAATAAAAACTTATTTTATTTAATGTAAGATAAATTATAGTCCTCTATAAAATATTGAGTAAACTGTAAGGAGGATTTCCTCCTGAATGGCTTTTTTTTCAGGACTCCCATATGCTTAATGTTTTAAACCTTATTCTAATATTTATTAATATATTTTCATCAATTTCCATTTAATTTAATCTAATTGATGAGGAATTAAAGATATGAATAAAAGAATGGAAGATGGGGGCGGTACAAATATCAACACAAGATGATCTAAATATCAATGAATATTGTAAATGTTAGGATGTAACATGTTAATAAAATAGAACAATTCTCCTTATTATGTAAATATCATATTATACTTATCTTTATATCTGACTTTAGTATTTACATTATATGATATTAACAAAGTTTCATATACCCACTTAAGTTCGATAAAGATATATAGTTATTGTTTTGAATTATCAACTATAGTGACTAAGTCTTCATATTTACAAACAATATATCTTTTATTTCAGCAAACAATACTGAAAATCTTGACATTCAGTTTATACAATTACAACTTCTACTGAATGACTAGATTAAAAGTTAAATTAAAAACATGTTTTTTTGACAGACCTCCCTTTTTAAAGAAACAAAGTAAATTCAGGAAGGAAGGAGCATTATGAAGTCTCTGTGCATGTTAAATCTTAGTTTTCATATGATAAATAAAACAGGCCCATGTATTTTATAAAGTCAACACAAAAAAACAACTTTTTATAGTCATAAGTTTCATAACCTTTTTTTCGCTTTCTTAAGTCCTACCATTTAAATGAAACCCTTTGAGGTTCTTAAACCATAAAAGATAGTACATGTACCAATTATATTCTCCTCAACTTTGAGTAAAGATCTTGTCATTACTGTTTACTTTAAGACTAAAGAGTCCTTAAGATATAAGTTATGTAAAGGACAAGGAAATTAGATTGTTAGCAATAATTACATCAAATTAAGGAAGTAGATACACTTCATTCTTATTACACGTCCTATCATTGTATGAATCACTCCTCCTGTACACACATTTTTTAGTCATTAATAAATAACTAACTTGATGACCTATATTGTAACATGACTTTGAAAGGGTTACTTGTTACATTACTAGTCACTTTTGCAATGTCCTTAAAATATTCAAAATTATGTAATATTCAGCTTTAAATAAACATGGGAATTTTTTTTAAATATTGAAACTTAAATGAAAGACTTTCAGCTGTTTAAACAGAATGATTTTATATTTAAGATATAATAGACAGTTATTTCCTTCTTATTCATCAGATAGCTATTTTAGTTGTTATCTTTTAACAAAAATATTTGCTCGATTTGGGAAAGAAACCACAAGCAGAAACTAGAGGCACCCCTTGTCCCATCCAAGGATCATACATACAATGACATAAAAATCTGAAGAAAAAAAGAAAATATGTGCACAATAACATCATACAATGAGGATTCTGAAAATAAATCATGGAATTCTCATTAAAAATTAATTGGGCTTTGAGAGGATATAAATATGATATATAGTGATAAGTGTTCACATTGTTTCCTGAAGGCACAATGGAAATTCTTCCTTTCAAAAATAGAAATAGGGGAATTTTACAATAGCAGTATATCATGTATATATATGGGAAACTGTAATAATGTGAGAAAGTTTAAATATATTTAAAAGGTAGGTTAAGGAGGAGTTGTGAATAAAAAATGGATACCTTTTAATAAAGCAAAGTCAATGCATTTGTATTGGAAACCCCCCCAAAAAATGCTTTGAACCAACAACAAAAAATGCACAATGACATTATATGGTTAACATTATAAGAAAGTTTTTTTATTATGAAAAGGGTTTAGTGTCTGTTTAGTAAACGCATCATTGTAAATATAACGGAATTTGATGAGACTGTCATCAAAGTGAGAGGGTTAGCGCTAAAAAACCAGGTTTAATCCACCATTTTCTACATTTGAAAATGCCTGTACCAAGTCAGGAATATGCCAGTTCTTGTCCATTCGTTTTTGATGCATTTTGTTTTTGATTTTGCCATGTGATTATGGACTTTCCAAATTGATTTTCCTCTAAGTTCAGTATTTTTGTGATTTTACTTTTTAGTAGAAACTAATGCAAATAAACAAAATGCACTATTGTACAGACGTGTCATGTATGTGCCTAAAAGAAAATAATTCAATCAAAGAAATGAAATAGGAGGGCAACAGTAGTACATTGTATGAGTAAAATTCTGTGAAATCTTAACAAAATTGTCACAAGCAGTTGCAGGTATCAAATGGAACATAAGGATGAACAAACTCATGAAAAGACAAACCCCTCCATCACCATATACCTCACACTTAAGAAAGCACATAGGGTATACAATCAGCAGACATCTAGAAATCAACCATCACTAAATGTTTGCATGACCTTCTTATCATCTAAACTTGATATCCATTCTAGCAGCTAAAATGAGCAACTATTAATCCACATGGGGCTAGTATATTTCATATGGTTATCATGACGTCATGTCTACTATTAATGGTGATGTTGTCTATTAATGTTATTGTATTTCATTGTTTATTTTTACAAAAACTTTGCAGGAATTTGTTATACATTTCATTGCTGACCCCCTACAGATCCACAGGGTGTAAGTTGTGTCTGTAATTTAGATATCCAACAGAGGGGAATCCTTTATCTACTGCTAAAATCATTTCTCCAGACCCTTAATTTCAGACCTTTATCAATGTTCATTTTCTTTTAAGAAAAATGAATATTTAGACAGAATTATTTTGCTTCCAACATTAAAAGGTCTAGACAATCTTACACAATACTTACAAAAAGTCAGATATCAAAAACATATTATTCTTTAAAACCTCTCATTTCTAAAGGAACGTATTTGTAGCGCTTGAAAATTTTTATGATGTACATGTTATAGTAAATTTATTTACAATATCGCTTCTTTTCTATTTTAACAAATGAATGATTCTTAAAACTATCCTACATTATATATATATGAATAAGCATCCATGATAAAACCATGACCAACTGCTATGTAGCCTGACACTTATGTCATGGAAACATTTTAGGTCTTGCTAGTTCATGAAATGAATGAAAGACTTTTTACATCTGTATATTAATATTTTGATTTGAATTCTATGTCAAATTATATCGGTGCATTACGTTTGGCTCTTCTTTTGATTTCAATTGCGCGCATTTATTTGACAGGTAAGCTCAGGTAATATACTTATTTACTTATAAATTTATTCAAGTATTTTTAAGTAAAAGTACCCTTTACGTTAGTCTAAGTCACCTAGAAGTGGGATTCAAGTCGGTTGCATTATATTCTATCAATACCAAAAGTTTTATATTCATCATAAAATGATTCCACCCACTTTATATTTTATTATATTCCCTTTTTTACCTGAGTTTACCTGTAAGATAAATGCGCGCAAATATAATCAAAAGCTGCGCACAAACGTAAAACATTTTAATCCCCAAATGCGCCCAATTATATACACATAATATATATATAAATCTAAGCATAATTGAAGTAAATCATTTTTATATCTATACTTAAAGATATGTGCTTAGCCCATTCATATTTTCCCACAACTGCTCTACTTTTTTTTATCAACATGTGCATTTCTTCATAAGTCAAGCCAAAACATGGAAGAGATACAAAATTTACATTTAAAGTCTAAAATGTTGTATTATACTCATTGTAGTGGTATAGAACCTTTATTTCTATTTCTCATTATGCATTTTTAAAAGGAATTTTAAAATAACCATTAGAGAGTTCAAACCAATATGTCTGAGAAAATATACAACAGCATACTATATATGGTGTACAGTAAGCACACTGAGGCGAAGTTAAACCACATTTAAACATAAGTAAGTGCTGGCCCATTTTACCGATTCAGTCTGCACCAAAAACACCAGTATTCCAACATTTTCCATATGTGTCTTAATAAAGTTTTGTTAAAACTTACTAGTCCGAAACTAGAATTTTACCAAAAAATTGAGAATGGAAATGGGGAATAGGACAACCAGACCACAGAGCAGACAACAACCAAAGGCCACCAATGGGCTTTCAACCCAGTGAGAAAATTCTGCACCCAGAGTTTGGCCTAAGCTGGCCCCGAAATAAAATTGAGTACTAGTACATCACACTAAACTCCAAAACATAAATTGAACTAAAATTTAAAGACATACAAGACTAACAAAGGCCAGAGGCTCCTGACTTTGGACAGGAACAAAAATGTGCGGGATTAAACACGTTTTTTGAGATCTCAACCCTCCCCATATACCTCTAAATAATGTAGAATATTAAAGAAACACATAGCAGTACGCACAGTAAAACTCGGTTTAAAAGTATTCCAAGTCTGGATTTTAGACTAGTGGCTAAAGGTGCAGACTGCCAATTTTAAACAGAAATATTGCACAATTTGTTTTAATTAACATGATTAATATATCAATTTATACTACATGTGATACCTACTCACATGCTCTTTGTATTTAATAGTAAAGTTACAATACTCACCCAAACATTAAATTTGACATTTTTATAAGTTACAGTTTCAACGTTAAATCCTACAGTTGGTATCGTCGTCACCGACTGTCCTAGTTTTAATTTGTATAAAATAGCTGAAATCATGGTTAAGGAATAATCTTTAATAAAATGTGCACTGTGAATGATAAACCTATGGCGTTTTAATGAGGTAAATGTGTTACTGTCAATTCAGAAATTATTGGAATGTTTCTATTATTGCTAAAAATGTGACAGGGTTATAATCGCAATAATTTAAACTAGCATTTTGAATTTTTTTATATGAATTGAACAGGATTTTTTTCAATATTGCAAAAATTCAAATCGCATTTTAGTCTAAAATGACAAAATTGCAATGATAAATGCACACAATAATTTCTAAATTTACAGTATTTAATGTGGAGTACAAATGCATTGTATTCACAATTTGTTTATTATTCTTTATCTGAAAAGCAAAAACTATAACAACATTCATATACATTGTATGTACATGTATACTACTGTACATGTGGAGATGAAAATGTTAGAAGTTAAATATCAATTCATATTGAATTAGTTTGAATTTTTCGTTTATTTTAGACTACTGCATTATTTTAATTATATTTGCTTTATATTTAAACAGCCATAAACGTATGTTTCGTTTTGTAGAAATTACAGCTCCAAATTACTGTATTTTATTGAAGTTGTTGCCAATATCATGTATATCATCAGCAGATTCAGCACAGATTCAAAATTTGACAGTAGAAATCTTAACTACATGAATATAGTCACTCCATACGTGTTTAAATATATCCCAAAATAAACTAGATGCTCTGCAGGGTGCAGCTTTATACGACCGCAGAGGTCGAACCCTAAACAGTTAGGGCAAGTATGGACACAACATTTAAGCTCTGAATTTGGATTGTGTTTAAATAGTTTGACACAACATAGGTTTCTGACACAGAATGAATGTGGTCTAAGAACTTAAACTTAAAAATTTTAAATTGGACATTTACCTATTATGGTCCAATATCTAAAATCTAAATACATGGTTAGATTCAGCATATTGAAGAACCCCATATATTCAATTTTTGTTGAAATCAAACAAAGTTTAATTTTTGACCCGTTGGACCTTAATGTAGACCAATTTGAAAACTGGACAATACTGTGCAATTGAATATTTCTTGCTATTGTGCAAAACTGTGCAATTGAAAATTTCTTGCTATTGCACAATATTGTGCAATTAGATATTTCTTGCTATTGCGCAATACTATGCAATTGAAGATTTCTTGCTATTGCACAATACTGTGCAATTGAAGATTTCTTGCTATTGCACAACACTGTGCAATTGAAAATTTCTTGCTATTGCACAATACTGTGCAATTGAAGATTTCTTGCTATTGCGCAATACTGTGCAATTGAAAATTTCTTGCTATTACACAATACTTAATATAATAATTTTGAACCCCGATTTGGACCAACTTGAAAACTGGGCCCATAATCAAAAATCTAAGTACATGTTTAGATTCAGCATATATATCAAAGAACCCCAAGAATTCAATTTTTGTTAAAATCAAGCTAAGTTTAATTTTGGACCCTTTGGACCTTAATGTAGACCAATTTGAAAACAGGACCAAAAATTAAGAATCTGAATACACGGTTAGATTTGGCATACATGTATCAAAGAACCCCAAATAATTCATTTTTTTGAAGTCAGAAATCAAACAAAGTTTAATTTTGGACCCTTTTGGCCCTTAATTTGTTGGGAACAAAACTCCCAAAATCAATCCCATCCTTCCTTTTGTGGTCATAGACCTTATGTTAAAATTTCATAGATTTCTGTTTACTTATACCAAAGTTATTGTGCGAAAACCAAGAAAAATGCTTATTTGGGCCCCTTTTTGGCCCCAAATTCCTAAACTGTTGGGACCAAAACACCCAAAATCAATCCCAACCTTCCTTTTATGGTCATAAACCTTGTTTAAATTTCATAGATTTCTATTTACTTTTACTAAAGTTAGAGTGCGAAAACCAAATGTCATCGGACGACGACGACCACGCCCACGTGATACCAATATACGACCAAAAAATTTTCAATTTTTGCGGTCGTATAAAAGTATGAAATAGAACATAAAATTAACTAATCTTTGATATTATAAAGCTAATTACATATTCTCAAACAACAAGCTTAGCATATTTTCAAGACAAAGAAAACTTAGTACTAAAATGAAGGAGGCCCAATATACAGCCCTGATTCAACATTAGAAAATTAAGTAATCAGTGATGCAGATCTATATATGATGAAAAGAAAAATATCATCTATCAAGTTTTAATTGTAAAATTTTTCTAATATTCAATATTCCATTTCTATTTACTTATACTTAAGTTATTGTCCGGAAACCACCTGTCTTCGGATGACAACGACAACATGATACCAATATACAACCACAAAATTTGTTTGCAGTGGTTTAAAAATAAGGTCTAAACTTTTAAAGGATACTTGTTTTTCCAGCAGCATCAAGACCAAGCATTAAAATTCTCATCTCCTTGTTACCAAAGATTTTGGATAGTAACTTCCCCATTTTTATCCCTCAAATCTTAAAAAAATAATAATACATTAGTATGTGAATTAAAACAAGATATGCATGCAAAGATCAATTCATTCGTTCAGTATATGTTTACTTGTTTTGTTAATATGTCTTTTTGTTGAAGTTAATCCATTTCAATTGATATTTAATAGTGTGATATTCTATGTTGTAATGTACACTACATATTGTAACTTGCATTTTAGTCTGCTCAATGATCGGGTTGTTGTCTCTTTGACACATTCCCCATTTCCATTCTCACTTTCATTTGGTAATATTTCAGTTTAAGGTGAAACTGTTTGAAGTTTAAAGTTATAAACCCACTGCATTTGTTTGCACGTGTCCTAAGTCAGGATCCTGTTGTTCAGTGGTTGGCATTTGTTTATGTGCGCGTGGATCACTAGTGTTTCTCTTTTTTTATATTGATTAGACTGCTGGTTTTCCTTTTTTAATAGTTTTACATTAGCCATTTCAATTTATGGCCCTTTAGAGCTTGCTGTTCGGTGAGAGCAAAGGCTCTGTGTTGTAGGCCTGACTTTTACCTATTATTGATTATTTTTACACATTGTGACTTGAATGAGTCTCATTGGCAGAGATGGGTCCGATTACTTGTAATGTAATTGATTAAATTACAATTACTTTGTCATTTGTACGATTAAATTAAATTAATGATTACATCATTTCTGAAAGTATCTGATTAAATTAATGATTACATTGGCAAAGTAATCATGATTACATCTGATTACAAGGAATTTAAAAACAAAACATTTTGAATGATGTGAATGAATAAACTTTCAATATATCTATAGCATTTTTGAAAAAAGTATTTTATTTGATACATTATAAAATGATAACTTTAAACTTCATCTATTTAATAAACACCAAATTTCCCTACATATACATACATGATTATTGTGTCACTGGTTATTATACATTACACTTTATCACCAATGATCTCTGAATTATTTTGAATTAAAATTAATAAAGATTTATAAAGAGTTTTTTGTTTGTCTTCTCTTTCATACTTTATATGTATTCCAAGGTGCAGTTTATGGAAGTTAAAATATGGTTGAAATAAAGTTACCTGTTAAAACTATGTTAAATTTTAATAGAAATGTTTAATCAAATTTTAAACAATATATAAGTACTAAAAATCATTGCATTTTACATGTCCAGTCCAAATACATTTTTTTTTAAATTTTAAACAACATATTTGTCCAGCTTTTAATTTCGTTTGTGCTAATTAGATAAATTTTCCTGTCTGATTTATCTTTTATCATGTATATTTCCCTACAGCTATACTCAATTGGTAATTGCAATAAAAACAAACCTTAATTAGTCTCCTACCTGTCAATTCAAAGTTGACAAAAATCACAAAAATTAACAAAAGATTATAATTTAGAAATTTAGATAGAAAAGTATTCATGGTATTACTTGAATATATAACAGTTATTATCAAATATTAATATGAAGATCATTAAATGATGAATATAATATGTAAAATATCTTTTACCAAGACAAAAGGTATATAATTGTATTATATGTCTCTGCTTAGGCTAATGATGACTTTTCAATACAGTAACAGTTTATTTTTTTACTGAAGAAGACATGCTTAAAGTAAACTAAACCATTTTAGCATGTTAGATATTTATGAAATATGAATAACAAAGAGGTTCATTTAATGACCAAAAACACAATTTTATTTTGTTTCATTGTAATCAGAATGTAATCAAAAAGTAATCAGGATTACAGGGTATTTTGAAAAGTAATTGATTAAATTAAATTACATGTAATCAGATTTTGGGCTGATTAATGATTACAGTGATTACTTGAAAAATTGTAATCAATTACAGCTGATTAACGATTACAATTACAATTACCCCAACTCTGCTCATTGGCACTTATACATTTACCACATCTTCTTAATCTTATTTCTATTGTATAAAATAAAAAAGTTGGAACAAATGGTTACAAATTTTGTGAGGCGTGGATTATATATATATATATACATATATTTAGCAACAATCTTCAAATAAATGAAGCAAAAACAGCAAGACAAATCCATTCATTTCAAAAGTTGGAAAACTGTCTAAATTTAATATTAGATGTAAAGGTAAAATAAGTTCAGACTTTCTTACCTTATTTTCAATATGATGATATTTCATAAAGTAAACTCTTTTGGGTTTGTTTCCGAGTCTGAGGTATTTTTTTTTTATAATTTTAATATGTTAATCATACATTTGTCATAGTTTAACTTGTATTTGAATGATTTTTTTAAGCAGTATCTATCAAGTGACTGACTTTGTTTTTCAAGTCATTGTTGACACATTTTGTACATTCAAGGCTTTTACTAAAATGAGTGATTAGTGTCAATGTACATGTAGACTGTAGTCACATGAGTTGCATTATTGAATTGGAAGCAAATACACCATAATTTGTTTAGCTCTTTCTCAAAAATTCAAAAGAAAAAATGGGTTTCTTTGAGGGAAATATGCACATATGCTTTATGGATAACCCTGATATAACTTTAAGGTACAACTACTTACAAAATGTTAAATCGATTCAAAAAGGCTGACAGGTCTTGTATTCAATTCTTACATGCTGTGGGTTAAAGGAGGGGTGCTATAGCCTATAGGTGATGTACAATATAAATTAGAAAAAATTTCCTGAACAAAGAAAATAGGACTTGATCTGTTGATACGGGTTTCAGCGAGCAGTCAAATCCCAAAATGGCACCAGAGAGTTTCAGGAAAAATGTATAAATAATTTAAAATAAAAAGTAAAACTGGATTCAATGTTCACATGTACACTATAAAAAGAAATTCAATTCTAGATGGGTAAATGATTCAATAAGCTTCAAATGGAAACTGATCAAAATGTGATAACAATGATAATTAATGATTTGACAGCAGGGCCAATCACCTTCTTTCTTTCTTATGTATAAGCTTCCATCTTAGGAACACCCCTTACTGGGTAATCGGAAGTATTAACAAAAGTGGATAAATCAAAGATTTCTTTTAAATTTTTAAAAGTTTATCAAAATATGGGTTAGATAAAAAAAAGACGAAGGTAAACATATCAGATAAAATAAAATAACATAAAAAGGACCAGTAAACGTGCCCTGTACATATAATGGAAAGGTTAACATGGTTAAGAGATAAAAATACCAATCAATTGGGGATGGAAAAATATGATCACTAATATTTTGTTGACTTTGGCCTTGCCACAGAAATAAGATAAATATATAGAATTCTTGTACATGTCTTACTGGTTTAGTAAATTAATAAACGTTCATTTAAATCGTGAGTTCCTCAATTTTTTCATATCACTCGAAATATGTCCATTAAGAGACTGTGTGTAACTGTTTCAAGTGTAAAGTTATTTAATATTTTATAAATATTGTAGTCTTTAGTCTAGGAAAATATGTGTAATACACAAGTATTTATTTTCAGTAAATATTCATTATATCAACAGAAGAAATCATTTAGTATAGATCTGTCGTTACAGTTTTTTAAAGCATGATAACATCATTCAATCCCTGCCCTTCAATTACAAATTTAAGTGTAAATGGAAGTGTAATGTCATTTAGATGAACGAGAAAGTCACCGGTGTCATTTTATATTGGTCTCCACCTACCTCAATGTTTACAGGTGTATTTTTCAGAGTAGAGGGCTCGTTTGACACTTAGAAGGGATCTAACTTGTTTACATTCACAAAATAGTATTTCGTTGTATTAATTGGACTTTGAACAACAACATATAACAGAAGAAAATTGTAATAATTTTCTGTCAAGTTCCATTTCTGTAAGCGGTATTATCACCCATGGCGGTGGTCAAAACTTCCGCAAAATGGCGTATAAAATAGTCCACAATTTCGGCCTTAATTTCTTTAAGTGCGAAAAGAAAGCGCTCTTATAATGCTACAGACACTTGCAAAATAATAGTCAAATAAAAGATTATCGGAAACTGAGCCCAGAACCACAGAAATCAAAATGCGGAATAATACGCTATTTGAATCTGAACACGCAAATTCTCACGAGAGTTTGGGCGTGATGTGGAGCAGATGAAGTCATTGATCAATTTTACACATGAATGATTTTCGAGGAAGTCAAAGATTGTAATGCAATCACACTCTATAATATTTAAACCCGATACTTCGTGCAAGACCCTCAAGGTCGTTAAAAAAACACCCTCATCGTTATATTTCCCCGTCTGTACAGGGACTTTCTATACTAAAGTATCAGAGAGCTTTAAAATGTTGTTTTCGACAATCTTTGGAAAAGCAGGGACTTTCACCCTGGTTCAAGCCGGGGTCACAGAGTTTAGATCAGTTTATACCCCCAGTTTAGAAATCAGTTTAGGCAACGATTTGTAGATCATTGTGTTGTAAGTCTTACTACACAGACTACCCTAATCCTCGGTTTAGGATAGATCTCCAATTTACGTGTAACGAATTACACATACTAGTATCAAATCATAGATACTAAGATAGTCTCGGGATAATGAAAGTGTGAATTTTAATCAGTTGGCTGAAACATTTTGGAATAAACATATATATCGAATAAAGGTCTATTCGAATAATTCAAATATCAGTTAGCAGGCCCGTAGCCAGGAATTTCTAAGGGGGGGGGGGGTTCGTTGGACTCATGAACTCGACTTTAACAGTCACAATTTGGACAAAACGTTGACTTTAACAGTGCTTATTTGATTTCAAGGGGGGTTCGTCCGAACCCCCCTGGCAGGGGCGGATCCAGCCCTTTTAAAAAAGGGGGGTCCTAACCCAGGACAAAGGGAGGGTTGTTTTCTTGAACTTTACTATATACTAGTAGTTGGTTTATATGATTTTGCTATACATGATTCTGATTACAGAATCCTTTAATACTAGTATTACATCTTTAAATAAAGTTGATCGACAGGTTGTAGGTATCCCATGGGCACTAATTTTGCCCCTTTAGTAGCAAACTTGTTCTTATACTGATATGAATCAAAACCCAGTGAAGAACCTTCTAAATTACATTTAATTGATTAATTCAACAACAGATATACGTTATCCTGATGATATTCTTTGTTAAATTCAAGAATTTTCGAATGCACTACCGACTTTTACCGAAAGGAACTTACTTGAATTACATGTATATCAAATATAAACGATTATAACTGTCATGTATTTCCTAGATTAAGATATTTCAGTTTTTCATGGGAAACTCAACACTAAAATTTACGAGAAAAGAGACGATTTTCCTTATGTTATAAGATGATGTTACTTTGGTACCTCTGCTGTTAGGTCAGTTTGGATTTCAATGTCAATGAACATAAATTAATCTTATTAATACTGTAGTGGCGGATCCAAAAGGGAGTGATTCTTGGGTTGGAATCCCCTTTTTTGGACGATCAATGCATTTGAATGGGGACATGTGGTTGGAACAACCCACTCTATCCTGGGTTGGGACCCCCCTTTTTAAAATGATCGGATCCGCACAATCATTAAGTCAGGGATTTCTTAAAAACAAATTACTTAAGAAAAATACTAAATTCTTCCATAGATATAAGTGTACAGATTTGGTTTGGAAGTTTGGTTGTACCTGTAGAAAACTTATTTTTAACGGAATAGCACATCCTATTTTTACGGAGATGTTGTTTACCGATCTCGGAAGTTTGGATACGATCTGGGTAAACTTATCGATCCTTTAAATAAACTTGTTCCAAAATGTAACCAATTCTACACCATTTTGAACATAAATCAGGCCGGCCTTTTAGTTTTCACGTTTGAATTGTTAAATAAATTAGTCATTTCGAGGTCTTTTAATTTAAAGCATGGGTTTAACTCATTCAACGCTGACGGTCGTACGGTGGCATAAAGCTGTTAATTTCTGTGTCTTTTGGTCTCTTTTTGAGAGTTATCTCATTGGCAAGCATATCACATCTTCTTATTTTTTATATGTAAAGCTACCGAAAAGAGAATAATGGAGTGCTGATGTGTAACGAATATGGAGATTAATATTAAGATAAAGAATGCCTTCAAATTAAAGAATACACAATGAAGACATGACACTTCTACAGTTAGCCAAACGAAATCACCTTATATAAAAGAAGAAGTTTTATTTCCATTAAATTAGATCACAAGGAGAATAATACAATTTTTATAAGACACTAATAAGACACTATACAAAAGCGTACAACATCACCAAACATGTTAAATATATCGGATGACTAATATCCTTCATCAGTAAAATGTCAAATGATTCTTATGGTATATCATTCAGTTCATAAAAAACAAGGAAATATGTGGTTTAGTGTTGGAGACTTAACTATTTTCGAGACTTTAGAAGATTCAAATGGCAGGGATTTGGGTATCCTCTAGCTGGGGACTTATGTCATATACCATTCAATTCATCTTAATATGACAAACAAGAAAATATATTGTTAGGGGTTGGGATTTCAATCATTTACCGTTTCAGATTTTTATTGAACATCATTAAATTGTAGGGGTTTGAGATGACACCGGGGACTCAATCTTGATATTATCAATAAGAAAATATATTCTTATGGGTTTGGAGGGGGAAATCAACCATTCACAATAACTTAAAAAGAACAGGGATGGATATGACCCCTGTAAACTTAATAACCCAATTTTTTTTTTGTCATGTAGAACTTTATCCGTTCTTTAAATTCTCTATATCTTTTTCGTTTTTTTTTTTGTATTGAAAAATAATATTCGAGGTCAAAGATATAAATGTCATCAGAACCTTGTGATCTTTGCGTAGGCAATATATGAATACCCAGATGCATTCTTATCACTTAATTGCTGCTCTCTAGTCAATCATTTAAACATACACATATTTTATTTTAAATCCATAAAGGTATAAAGAAAATTCTATTTTTCTTTGTGCGCCTCAAAGTTCCCCTTATCAGACCCCAACCCACAAGCAAAACCTCAAATGCAGACCCCAACGCAGACACTAAACCCCAAATGCACCACTTGACATCTCACGATGATGTAAGTCTAGCATACTGTAGAACCTTAATTAAATATGACAAGTGCTTTCTTTGAACTACTGTGGACAAGATCAGGGACGAGAAATCGAAAGGAGGAAAGAATAAGAACTGAACAAAACTAAATATTATCAAATTCGTCCAAGATAATATACAGAAGACACATATATATATGTCTTATAGTGACTGCAATACTGAGATTTAACTATTCAAATTTCTAAACAGATGTTACAGATAAAAAAAGAAAAAAACAAAACAGTTGGTTAAATACATATAAATAATATCTATAAAATTCTTCCTAGTTAACTATAAATATCGATCTCCGAGTTGATAAATATGAAGACAATGCGATTTAAAACACGGTAAGTTACCAAAAGACCAGGAGAAAGAAGTAAACCCTTCTCATATAAAACACGGTTAGTAACCCAAAGACCAGGAGAAAGGAGTAAAATCGTATCATATAAAACACGGTAAGTTAACCAAAGACCATACAGGAGAAAGGAAAAGAACATTTTCATATAAAACACGGTTAGTAACCCAGAGACCAGGAGAACGGAGTAAATCCTTCTCATAAAAACACGGTTAGAAACCCAAAGACCTGGAGAAAGAAGTACAAACTTCTCATATGAAACAAGGTAAGTTAACCAAAGACCAGGAGAAAGGAGAACATACTCATATAAAACACGGTTAGTCACCCAAAGACCAGGAGAACGGAATAAAACCTTCTTATAAAAATACGGTTAGAAACCCAAAAGACCTGGAGAAAGAAGTACAAACTTCTCATATGAAACAAGGTAAGTTAACCAAAGACCAGGAGAAAGGAGAAGAACATTCTCATATAAAACACGGTTAGTAACCCAAAGACCAAGAGAAAGGAGTAAAACCGTATCATATAAAACAAGGTAAGTTTACCAAAGACCATACAGGAGAAAGGAGAAGAACATTTTCATATAAAACACGGTTAGTAACCCAGAGACCAGGAGAACGGAGTAAATCCTTCTTAAAAAAATACGGTTAGAAACCCAAAAGACCTGGAGAAAGAAGTACAAACTTCTCATATGAAACAAGGTAAGTCAACCAAAGACCAGGAGAAAGGAGAACATACTCATATAAAACACGGTTAGTAACCCAGAGACCAGGAGAACGGAGTAAATCATTCTTATAAAAATACGGTTAGAAACCCAAAAGACCTGGAGAAAGAAGTACAAACTTCTCATATGAAATAAGGTAAGTTAACCAAAGACCAGGAGAAAGGAGAAGAACATTCTCATATAAAACACGGTTAGTAACCCAAAGACCAGGAGAAAGGAGAAAAACCGTATCATATAAAACAAGGTAAGTTAACCAAAGACCATACAGGAGAAAGGAGAAGAACATTTTCATATAAAACACGGTTAGTAACCCAGAGACCAGGAGAACGGAGTAAATCCTTCTTATAAAAATACGGTTAAAACCCAAAAGACCTGGAGAAAGAAGTACAAACTTCTCATATGAAACAAGGTAAGTCAACCAAAGACCAGGAGAAAGGAGAACATACTCATATAAAACACGGTTAGTAACCCAGAGACCAGGAGAACGGAGTAAATCCTTCTTATAAAAATACGGTTAGAAACCCAAAAGACCTGGAGAAAGAAGTACAAACTTCTCATATGAAACAAGGTAAGTCAACCAAAGACCAGGAGAAAGGAGAACATACTCATATAAAACACGGTTAGTAACCCAGAGACCAGGAGAACGGAGTAAATCATTCTTATAAAAATACGGTTAGAAACCCAAAAGACCTGGAGAAAGAAGTACAAACTTCTCATATGAAACAAGGTAAGTCAACCAAAGACCAGGAGAAAGGAGAACATACTCATATAAAACACGGTTAGTAACCCAGAGACCAGGAGAACGGAGTAAATCATTCTTATAAAAATACGGCTAGAAACCCAAAAGACCTGGAGAAAGAAGTACAAACTTCTCATATGAAATAAGGTAAGTTAACCAAAGACCAGGAGAAAGGAGAAGAACATTCTCATATAAAACACGGTTAGTAACCCAAAGACCAGGAGAAAGGAGTAAAACCGTATCATATAAAACAAGGTAAGTTAACCAAAGACCATACAGGAGAAAGGAGAAGAACATTTTCATATAAAACACGGTTAGTAACCAAGAGACCAGGAGAACGGAGTAAATCCTTCTTATAAAAATACGGTTAGAAACCCAAAAGACCTGGAGAAAGAAGTACAAACTTCTCATATGAAACAAGGTAAGTCAACCAAAGACCAGGAGAAAGGAGAACATACTCATATAAAACACGGTTAGTAACCCAGAGACCAGGAGAACGGAGTAAATCCTTCTTATAAAAATACGGTTAGAAACCCAAAAGACCTGGAGAAAGAAGTACAAACTTCTCATATGAAACAAGGTAAGTCAACCAAAGACCAGGAGAAAGGAGAACATACTCATATAAAACACGGTTAGTAACCCAGAGACCAGGAGAACGGAGTAAATCCTTCTTATAAAAATACGGTTAGAAACCCAAAAGACCTGGAGAAAGAAGTACAAACTTCTCATATAAAACAAGGTAAGTCAACCAAAGACCAGGAGAAAGGAGAACATACTCATATAAAACACGTTTAGTCACCCAAAGACCAGGAGAAAGGAGTAAAATCTTCTCATATGAAACATGGTTAGTAAATTAAAGAACAGGGAAAAAGCTAAATTCTGTATGTATGTGCCTGTCCCAAACCAGGAGCCTGTAATTCTGTGGTTGTCGTTTGTTGATGTAATACATATTTGTTTTTCGTTCATTTTTTGTACATAAAATAGTCCGTTAGTTTTCTCGTTTGAATTGTTTTACATTTGTCATTTCGAGGCATTTTATAGCTGACTATGCGGTATAGGCTTTGCTCATTGATGAAGGCCGTACGGTGACTTATAGTTGTTAATTTCTGTGTCATTTTGGTCTCTTGTGGAGAGTGGTCTCTTTGGCAATCATAACACACCTTCCTTTTTGTATTAAACTTTCTCATGTTAAACATGTTAAGTATAAAAACCAAAGATTACGAGAAACACGAGACAGGAGTAAAATCTTCTCATATATAACACGGTAAATCCTTCTCATGTTCAAGAATTGTAACACAATTTGCATGGTTTCAATTTAAAAATTAATAATATTATAACAAATCATGTTAGTATTCTAATAATATTTTTTTTTTCCCTTTTCAGAGGAATTCTACGAATTCTGTCTTTTCTATGCATATTGTTTACTGTGGTGTTTTATTCACATTTTCGCGAGTTTCTCAACAGTTTGTCTTCTACAAACGACATCAATTATTATCACCGGTCTCATGTACATGTATGTCAGCAGCGATCTGTTAATGTGGCTTTCCTTAAAGTTCACAAAACAGGTGGCACCACTGTCAGTAATATATTACTACGATATGGAGATTCACGTGGATTAAACATTGCTTTACCAAAACTAAATAGTCCAAAATGGAATTATCTCGGATTTAATACAATTTTACAGAGAGACAGGATTTTCCCAATTCCACCAACTGAAACATACAATATATTATGTAACCATGCTATTTACAGTAGAAATAGCTTTAGGGAACTACTAGGAGCGGATGTGGTTAACATAGGAATACTTCGAGAACCTGTTTCACAATTTGTCTCTGCAGCACATTTCTTTGGATTGTTAAGAGAATTACAGTTCAAACTTAAAATTAAAAACAAAAGTGAATTAATCTCAAAGTTTTCAAAA
>CM034351.1:109032372-109050465 GCA_019925275.1 Mytilus edulis
TTTATTAAAGTACAAGTATGGACACAGACGCAAATTGTCAGTGGGGTTAAAGGTCGTTACAAATGTATTGAAAGCTAGACTGGAAATGTGTAATTACAAATTGAGTTGATGTGTACATAAAATTGAAAAAGGAAATGGTGAATATGTCAAAGCGACAACCACCCGACCATAGAGCAAACAACAGCCGAAGGCAACCAATGGGTCTTCAATGTAGCGAGAATTCCCGCACCCGTAGGTGTCCTTCAGCTGGCCCCTAAAATATGCATAATAGTACAGTGATAATGGACGTCATACTAAACTCCGAATTATACACAAGAAACTAAAAATTAAAATCATACAAGACTAACAAAGGCCAGAGGCTCCTGACTTGGGACAGGCGCAAAATTGCGGCGGGGTTAAACATGTTTATGAGATCTCAACCCTCCCCCTATACCTCTAGCCAATGTAGAAAAGTAAAAGAATAACAATACGCACATTAAAATTCAGTTCAAGAGAAGTCCGAGTCTGATGTCAAAAGATGTAACAAAAGAAAATAAATAAAATGACAATAATACATAAATAACAACAGACTACTAGCAGTTAACTGACATGCCAGCTCCAGACCTCAATTAAACTGATTGAAAGATTATGTCTTCATCATATGAATATCAGGTACAATCCCTCCCGTTAGGGGTTTAGTATCATACTATCATAAAATATACGAGAAGAACATAACCCGTGTCATGCCAACAACTGTTTTTTTAGAAATAAATGTGTTTAGTTCCGATGCAAAGACCCTATCAGTGAATCAATGTTAAAGCCAAAATATGCAATCTTTAATGACCTGACAACAGTATCGTAACTATATCCCCTTTTAATAAGTCTATTTAAAGGTTTTGTTAGTTTCTGAGGAGAATACTGACATTTTTGTGCTTTATAAAGAATATTTCCATAAAATTTTGGATGTGAAATACCTGAACGTATAAGATGTCTGCATGTTGAGTTATATTTACGAATTATTTCCTTATACCGGTGATAAAATTTAGTAAATGTTTTGACCAGTTTGTGATATCGAAAACCCTGGTGTAATAATTTTTCAGTAATACATAAATTTCTCTCGCTAAAATCTAATACATTGTTACATACACGAGCGAATCGTACAAGTTGAGATATATAAACACCATAAGATGGTGACAAGGGAACGTCACCATCTAAAAATGGATAATTAACAATAGGAAATGAAAAATCATCTCTTTTATCATAAATTTTTGTATTAAGCTTCCCGTTTATGATATAGATATCAAGATCGAGGAAAGGGCAGTGGTCATTGTTATCATTAGCTTTATTTAAAGTAAGTTCTACAGGATAAATTTCTTTAGTATACATACTGAAGTCGTCATTATTTAGAGCCAATATATCATCCAAATATCTAAAAGTATTGTTAAATTTTTGTATCAAATGTTGTTTTGATGGGTCTTTGCTAATTTTAGTCATAAATTGTAACTCATAACAATACAAAAACAGGTCCGCAATAAGTGGTGCACAGTTAGTCCCCATTGGAATTCCAATAACTTGACGATATACGGAATCTCCAAAGCGAACAAAAATGTTATCAAGTAAAAATTCAAGTGCATAAATAGTATCAAAGCATGTCCAATTGACATAGTTCTTTTGTTTATTGCTACTAAAAAATGATCTAAAAGAGTTTGAACATATGTACTCGCATTCCGACTTTTTAAATGCCCAGTTAATTAGGGATGTGAATTTTTTCTTAATAAGAATATGAGGCAAAGTGGTATATAGGGTAGAAAAATCAAAACTTTGAACAGATTCAAAATCACCAATATATGCATGCAATTTATCAAGTACTTCCAACGAGTTTTTGACACTCCAAAAGTAATTAATTCCACTATTTTCAAAGGCCTTATTTGAACAATTTATTATCAGGTTTTTTATTGTACCAAGTGTACTAGTAAGTAAAACAGACAATTTAGTAGTTGAACAATGGCTGGAAGATGAAATAAATCTATATTTGTAAGGTTTTTTGTGCAGCTTCGGAAGCCAGTACATAGTTGGGACTTTCATTGTGTTTGGTTCTGCTTGTAAAGAAGTAGCTAAAAGTTTATGTTTGTTACAGATGTCGTTTTCTGAAAATGAAGTCAGTTGGAATGTTGGTGAATTCGTGATTTCCTTTTGCAGAACCTCTATATAAAATTTACGTCAAACAATAATGATATTATTAGCAGCTTTATCAGCCGGGACAAAAACAAATTCCTTGGCTAGTTCTGTTAGTTTATTTTTGATACGCGAAATAGGGTTTTTATAGTTTTTGTTGAGGGTAAAATGTTCTTTAAAATGTTGTATTCGAATATCAACTATCTTCATTACTGAATTAAAAAAAGAGTCCAAAGATTTTTTGTCAGCTTTTTCCCGTTTTACCCATTTCAAACAGTAGGCGCGGAGTGAGTCGTTGATGATATTACGACACTCATTCCAGTTAATAGTTGACGGGGGACGATATTTAGGTCCTTTACTGAGGAATGATTTTAACTCTCGGTCGCGAACGATGTTAAGGTCTCCTGTTATAACATGGGAAATTGGTCCATAGGTGTATTCTGAATTACTGCAATTACACGACATAGGTGTATGTCTTCATTCAAATGCATTGACTGATAAAAAAGGGGGCTTCAACTTCCACCCCTCTCTATGAATTAGTTGTTTGAGTGTTTGAATATGGAGTTTGTTAATAAATAGCTGCACTGTAAGCGCATGATATGTCTTGATTCCTTTACAGCTTGCTTAAAGGTTGAACTATTTTGTTTTGTACAATTATTAGTCTATTTGTTTTCTCATTTCATTTGTTTTTTATTTGTCATTTTAAGGTCTTTTATAGCTGACTGTGCTTTATGAGCTTTTGTCATTGTTGAAGGCTATTTGGGGACCTGTAGTTGTTAATCTTGTTTTAAATTTTGGAATGTAGCTGAAGTCAACAGACATAGACAATTCACCCAAGTTTTATAAAATGATGTGGAAGTGTTATTGGAATAATTAAGATGGGAAATGAGGAAAGTGTCAAAGTGACAACAACCCAACCATAGAGTAGACAACAGCTGAAGGCCTCCAATGGGTTTTCAATGTAGCCAGAAACTCCTGCACTTATAGGTGTCCAAAAACTATAAAATCCCTTATTTTTTTTAGCATATATAAAAATGCATTACACAGAAATGTATAATCTGAAATTTGTTACAATCAAAAGGGACCTTAGGTCAATAGTGTAAACAATTCCCCAAAGTTTAATTAAAGGTGATGGATGCATTTTTGTGTTATTGTTCAAAATTGGAAAATTCTCTCTTTTTTAAGGATAAAATCTCTCTTCATAACATGGAAATGAAAATTCTAAAATTTATAAAATCGATGTGGAGCTAATGTCAATAGATATAAACATTTCAACAAAGTTTCTTGAGAGTAGGGGGAAGTGTTTTCTAGTCTGAAGTGTGGATGATGGACTGATAGACAACAGTATACTATAATATGTTGTGTGTGAGGCATTGGTATAATAAAATGGTTTTGAATGAATAATGATTAGAAACTGTTTAATGCAGTTATTGAGGGAACGACAGTGAAGAAATTGCTGAGATCAATGCGTTTGAATCCTAAGAATTCAATTTTTGTTGAAATGAAACAAAGTTCAATTTTTGGCCCTTTGGATCTTAATGTAGACCAATTTGAAAACGGACAATCCTGTGCAATTGAATATTTCTGGCTATTGGCAATACTGTGCAATTGAAAATTTCTTGCTATTGCGCAATATTGTGCAATTAGATATTTCTTGCTATTGTGCAATACTGTGCAATTAAAAATTTCTTGATATTGCACAATACTGTGCAATTGGAGATTTCTTGCTAGTGTGCAATACTGTGCAATTGAACATTTCTTGCTATTGAACAATACTGTGCAATTGAAGATTTCTTGCTATTGCAGAATACTGCGCAATTGAAAATTTCTTGCTATTGCACAATACTTAGTATAATAGTTTTTGACCCCGATTTGGACCAACTTGAAAACTGGGCCCATAATCAAAAATCTAAGTACATGTTAAGACTCACCATATCAAAGAACCCCAAGAATTCAATTTTTATTAAAATCAAGCTTATTTTAATTTTGGACCCTTTGGACTTTAATGTAGACCAATTAGAAAACAGGACCTAAAATTAAGAATTTGGACATGGTTAGATTTGGCATATCAAAGAAGCACAATACCGTAATTCATTTTTTTGATGAAATCAAACAAAGTTTAATTTTGGCCCCTTATTCCTTGGGACCAAAACTCCAAAATTAATCCAAACCTTTCTTTTGTGGTCATAAACCTTTATAGATTTCTATTAACTTATACTAAAGTTATTGTTCAAAAACCAAGAAAAATGCTTATTAGTGGCCTGTTTTTGGCCCCTAAATCCTACACTGTTGGAATTAAAATTACCAAAATCTATCCCAACCCTCCTTATGTGGCCATAGACTTTCTGTTTACCAATACTTAAGTTATAGAGAGCAAAAACCAAGAACAATGCTAATTTGGCCCCTTATTCCTAAACTGTTGAGACCAAAATACCCCAAATCAATCCCACCCTTCCTTTCATGGTCATAAATCTTGTGTCTAAATTTCATATATTTCTATTTTACTTTTACTGAAGTTAGAGTGCGAAAACCGAATGTCTTTGGATGAAGACGATGATGCCAACGTGATACCAATGTACAACCAAAAAGTTTTCAATTTTTGCGGTTGTATAAAAATGATCTCAAATCAAATTTTTAATGGAGTTTGCAACAGTAATTATTCAACTACTCATTTTAATACATCATAAAGTATTAAAGTGTAAATGTCATACAGTCATGGTGATGATGCCTCTGCTAGCATATAATGTTATAAAGGTACATAAATCAAGAACTGTAAAAGTGAAGCTGCTAAAAATTGAACTTAAACCGAGTTTAGAGGTACCGGTAATAAGCATTGTATACACATTTCACTAAATTTAGTTGAGAGAAACTTGAGAAATTTTTCCATTTGTGAAAGGGGATAACCCTAGAATGATAATCAAAGTGCTTGTAATCACTGAATGGCTATTAAAGACTGCTTAAATTTATCAGTTGGTAGTAAAGTGAATTTTGCATTGTATATTGTATATATAGCATTATTTTAAGTTGATTCAACTTCTATTCTGGACAGAGCAAGATAACTCTAATTTTCAAAGAAGATTTCATAAAGCAATGGTTTTAGGTAATATTAATTCAACAACCATTCTGGACAAAGAAAGATAACTCCAATTTATTGTCTTGAATCTACAAAAATGTTTATTTTGGGCCCTCAATTCCTCTACTGTTTGCCCCATAACCCACAAAATAGACCCCAAACTTCTACTTATGGTATTAAATATTATGGTATAGTTTCAGAACAATTGAAATACTTATACACAACTTTTTGTACTGACACAAGATTAATGTGTGTATTGGGCACCTTTGGAACCCTTATTCATAAACCTTAGGGACTATATATATATATAACCGCCCCAAAACAATCCCAAGCTTCCTTTTATGATTATAAATATTATGTTATAATTTAATGGCTTCCTTTTTACTTATACTGAAGTTATTATCTGGAAACCATCCGTCTTGGGAAGACGACGACAGGATACCTACATGTATTTCAACTGCAAAAATTTCTGTGGTTGTATAAAAATTTCAAATATGTACAATGAAATATAGTTTTAGAAATTGATAAGCCTAGATAGGCCTTATAATTTTTTCCCCACATAGTTGAAGGACCATTTACACTCAGGACCGAGTCATAAGTAGACAGTACAGTCTACAGATGTATTAAAACAACCTAGCATCATATTGCTAGTAGTGGGAGTAGCATTCTTGGGTAAATTTGTTCTTTTTTTTTATAATATGTTTGGTTCAAATCAAAATTGAATGCTTTTATCTCCCTAATACTTACATTGTAAATAGAGGTGGTACTACTTTGACAAATCCTTGTACATGAGAGTTTTCTGTCAAATCTTTATTTCACAAAGAATGAATTGCATAACAATGAACTGAGCTCAAAGCAAAGTACTTTAATAATACACTTAGACAAAGAGCTAAATCCAGTGATATACTTTGTACTACAGGTCCTTCATTAACATCCATTGACCAAAACCATATCTCAACAACATTCCATACTACATGGTTGGATTTGGAAGTCCTGAAAAAGACATGATTTTTTTTAACATATTTTAAGTATATATACACAGGTTAAAACTTTCTTGTTGTATAATCATTCCGTATCTATATATATATAGCTAGAAACTATCAATTTGCTTAATGCACATATTGATAATCATATATGTTGAGTGTACCTCTGTTGGAAATAAGAACACACAAACCTCCACCTAGTTTTAGTCAATGGACAAAACATTCATAACTATAAAATATTATAGATCTAAGACTTGTCAGTGTCTATTTACCATTGCCACTGAATCAGTGATAAATGTATTGTACACATAATTATATACATGCAAGACTAAAATTATAAAGTACATACATGTTTGTATATAAGACTAAAACTGACATTCAGTCTTTACAACATCTTCATTCCCAAAGTCATTTTCAAATCTGACTTCATGGTGAAATAAGATTCCATATCTACAACCAATTAAAAGGAAAAATCCCTCTGATAGACTAGCATTTAAATCCGATTTCTAATATGGAAGCTAGGACACCTTGGAACTTAGAACTAAAAAATATCGAACAATATATCTGATATATTTCAAATGCATGTACACTTGTACATGAAATAATATAAATCTCTAAAATTCACCATATTGTTCCCTATTTCATCTTCTGTTAGATACTGTATATCCAGTGGCGGATCCAGAAATTTTCTTAAGTGGGGGCCCACTGACTGACCTAAAAGGGGGCTTGCTCAAGTCATGATTCAGTGATTCCCTATATAAGCAACCAAATTTTTTCTCAAAAAGCAGCCCCCGCCCCTAAATTCGCCTCTGATATCAACCTCTAGATGTCTTTCAATTACATTCAGTTTAGTGTAGGTTGATCTTTGATTGTTGTACATGTTACAACCAGATTCCCAGCAGGGAGCAACTTTGTAAGACCACAGAGGTTCAAGCTTAGATTTTGAAATAAGGAGGAAAATGTAACCTTTTCAATTTATAAAACAGGCTCAACATCATTTCTATACATATATAAACATATTCTAAGTTGTGGACACACCTTCATTAAATATTCTACTTCAATTAGTGGAGGAGATAATTTTTTAAGTCTATATATTGTCCTTGATATTGAGGTTATTTTGACACAGCAAAATATAAAGAAAATGTAAACTATGATCTGGAAATTGACTTCGTTTTCACAAAATAAGCCCACTTAAACTGAACTTTAAATGCAAAAGACCTCTAAATGGCTAACAGATATTGCTATATAAAAGAATAGTCCATGATTATACATGTACATGACATTAAAGAATTCATGAAATTTACACTGATTCTGTCAGTTGAGTTGACATTCTTTGAATGCTAAAGAATTTGGCGAAAGAAATATATACAGAGCTCCAGATAAGAATTCACAAATTGGGGTTTTTACCCACCATTTTCTTATATAATAGGGTGATAAAGTTTTTTAATTGCATTATCAATTCCAATTCACCCCTCAGGTTAATATCAAATTGGGTTTTTCACCACCAAGCTCCTTAATGAATTGGGTTTTTCATCGACACATATTGAATATTTAGGCAATATCTGACCCCAATTTTTTCTTAAAAATGTTTATTTTTTTTTATTCAATTTACAGAAATTCGGGTTTAGTTGTCTTTAATTAGAACTTTTGGTTTCTGATGCTTTATCATTTCATAATTGATTTGGCCTTTAACTTTTCCCAACTGATTTCGTTTTTGATGAAAACCCGTGTTTATTAGCAATGTTCTCGATATGGAACGCACACATGCACGTGCGTTCGATGGACGCTTCCTTAAAACACTGGCTGAGTCTTGTTATCATCATTACTTTCCCTCAGCTTTTCAATAGAAGCCAATAACATGCTTCTATTCAATATTTTTACTGGACATTCACTTTCGTTTTAATTCAATGTATGTTATGGTAAATCCCGAGCAATGCGAAAAAAATATGACGACATGACACACGCTAATTGGATAAACGCCGAGAAGATCGAAATGTTTACAAAAACACGTGCACCTATTGAGCAACGGAAAACTCAAACAGGGACCCATTTCAGCTACTTGATGCAGGGATCTATTTTTAGAACGACAGGAAATTTCCAGTTATAAAAATTTTAAAAAAGGTTTACGCGACGACTGTAAACCAGATAAGGGTTAATAACGCAAACGGTAGCCGAATAAAGGGTTAAGAACTCATGTTTTTGGCATATAATTGGGTTTTCCATTGAATTTATTGGGTAATTGAACCCTGCAATGGGCAATTGCATTGGGTTTTTTATTATTTGTATTGCGTGATCACGCAAATACGCAGCTTATCTGGAGCTCTGTATATAGAAAGATTTATTTTCCTCCTTCTTGTTTATTTACTTTTTTTTCGAGTTTCTCGGACTTTAACTTATCAGACAATACTCGGAATTCACCTTGAATGACCTCATTAAGATTTTGACAGAAAATGAATTATCAGCTGATTGCAATTTACAGCTATCGACAACAAAGGACTAATTAATAAAGGTGTTGATTGAATTGTTTGACAAAATGATATGTTGAATGGCTTCCACTAAATGTCACATACAGGAGTTATTTACCACTTTTCGACTCACGTGTTTGAAGAACTCTTTTGACGTCTCCTCTCCATGTAAAGATAGTTTAGAAAAGAAAGCTGTTGTTGTGACAATAAATGTTAAAGGGCAAGAAAAATCTCCGATTTAAAACTTGAATTATCCTTTGACTTTGGTGTAAGTAATTGATCAGGGAGACTACTTTAAAGTCGTTTGAGTGACACGCGTGTTTCAAGCATAGTTTTACATCTCAACTTTTTCATTTAAGATGGTCAAGAAAAGATGGTCAAGATGGTCGTTATGAAGATATGAAGAAAGGGGGGGGGGGGGGGGGGGGGGGGGGGGGGTGGAATGCATTTTGGCGTCACAATTTCAAATGACATAGGATAACATATGATCTGTCCATATAACGTGACGGTACCCAAATTGCACCTATTTTGACAGTTTTTTCACCTACGTTTTTTTATGATCAGGAAAAAAATGTCCATATGTGTTTATTTTGTAGCCCTATCCTTCTTTGTCATATAGGTACACCAATTTAATTTTTAGTCCATATTGAGTCATTAAAAAATGTGTTTGAATCAACCTCCAAACTATTCATGATTCTGTAATGAGGAGTACCCAAATTGCATCCATGCTTAAATTTACATCATCAAAAGTCTAATAACCGAGCTTTTGTTTAATTTCTTCAAATATTTTGAACAATTGGATATTTGTCCAGGCTTACTATTCATATTTTACGAAATGAATACTTATAATATATTGTATTTGCCAATTTTAAAAAGATGACGTTTTGATGACGTCGCATGGTGACGTTTTCGTACATTTTGTTTTTTTCAGTAAACAGTCCATCTGTTGATAAATACTGTGAACGTTTTGTGTATAACTAAATATGTTTACTTATGTTGAAAGATGGGCATAGTATCAAATCATAAAAATACAACTTTTTTAGTCTCTAGGAAATCTTGTAAGATTTTTATTGCTATTTTTTTCTAAATAGGTGCAATTTGGGTACTCGGTGCAATTTGGGTACTCTTACGTTACATGTATGACGGTAGAAATGGGGGTATCTTATTGAAGTATTCTTGCCAAATGAAGATTAAACAGTAATTCTTAGACATGACCATAAAAGAGGGGGGATAGGACCTTTATCGGGACTACAGGATCGGGTGTTTTTAAGCTCAAGATTATCCCCCTCATAAAATGTACACTTTTTTCCAGAAGATTAAAAAATAGCTGAATTTGACAAATCACACTATTTGTTTTCCAAAAATAACCGTAATTGGATGGGGGTTGTGTGTATTCACGTTATTTGAACAACTCTCCTTGGGCCGAGAAAAAAAAGATCCGTGTTTCAGGTAACCCGACCGACCCTGTTTTTTAGCCCCGACCTTAACTTTTATATTGGATCTTTCAAACAAAAAAAAATAAAAAAAATTATCAACCGACCCTGTTTTTTGACACAGGCTTCTGATAAATGACATCATATTTTTTCTCTCTTGCTTCCTCTTGCATAGAAAGACAGTAAAACATTTTATTAATGTCAAAAGGTATTCCAAACAGGTTAAAATCCAAGAAATTTGCACAGCAGGTGCTTCAAAAACATTGCAAATGGCCCAAGACCACAATTAATGACCCCACTGTTCGTTGTTCATGAATGTAGTTCCTTTTAATTAGTCATTAGAGTGTATTTTTCCTGAATTTTTTTTCTTTCCCTTCCCCACTCATTTCTTAGATTTTATTGGGTGGAAATGAAAGATCAGAGGTGAAATAATTTTTTGGATGTTGTATTTAAACTGATTTTGATATGGAATGAGTGATTAGGCCAAGTGCAAAAAGGTCATATTTACAGTTTTCGGAACATCTCTGGACTTGTCCATAGGGGTATGGATGTATATTGGCTAAATTTGTAAAAGTGATTGCTTCAATCTTTCTGAATTTTGGATATATTTTTGGACTATTGCTATACATAAGACACACAAAAAATTTGACAAAAGTGCATGGTGCAATTTTTTTAATGATACAAAATGTTCAAAAGAAATGATAGAGAAATTAATTGTGGTCTGTGGCCAAATGGCACACTTCCGGTTTTTGAAACTAATTAAGGATCCGGACTTGGAAAAAACATGATAAATACTCAATAACTCAAATATGAAATTTTGAATCATCACCAAAAAGTACAGATCATGTGACCATCATAAGAAACAACTATATTAAGTTTCATGAAATTTGGATAAGTCGTTCTCAAGTTACGGTGCCACATGTTTACGCTGGACAGACAGACGGACACCTGACATTTGTATACCTTTATACGTCCCCTCTTTGACGGACGTATAAAAAGCAGTACTAAGCGTGCATGTTACGCTAGAAACATATTCAAAGAATAAAGTTTTATAACTTCTTAATGTCATATCCAATATTTATCAAAACCTAAAGGGGAGTTACATGTATCTTACTTCCTATATTTTTTCATGGATGTCAATACACCTAATCGCTATTTATTCCATACCGGATAAATTCTAAAATTACACAACTTTTTCATCCAGTTGAAGCTATCTGGGGGCCGTTGAAACAATTCACCATGCACAATACTTTTTAATGAGACCCGTTTTAACTTATTGTAAATACTTTAAACAAAATAATTTTTTACTTCAATTTTAATTTCGAAAAAAAGTGGATCATACTCTATTAAAGTTTCTTGATGATCGCTTTCTTAAGTTTTTCCTCCCTCAGCTCTCTACTAAAAAAACCTTTTTTTCGGCCGCATGACCCAAACAGGAAGTTGTACATACAATGTATGACTGTTTTTCCCAGATTGGACTAAATATATATAGCGATAATTAAATAAGGTGTAATTTCCGGGATTGTTGAAAACTTGCATATTCATCACTATCTGATTTTGTGGTTTTAACGATCCAGACAGACAAATAGCAATAAAATGTTTAGGAAAACATGACCTAAAACCTCCTTCATATAAGAAAAAAAACATGGGAACTCATACTGAATGGTCAAATGTGTACAATATGAAAATTTGAGTTAAGATGGTAAAATCACAAATCAGCCGTTAATGTAAATGGACCATAAGTATAACTGTTGAGCAAATTTAAAGGGAAATGACGGGGAAGGGTCAAATTCGCGTTCAAGGGGAGCAAATGCTGTTTAAATTGGTAAGCGGGTTTTAAATATAGAGGGAAAGTGGAGTCATCTTTTTAGACTTTAGTTACATGTAAATATAACTTATGTAGACTTACCTTCTAATTCTATAGACTATTAAAAAAAAACACACACACAACTCGGAACTATTTCTAATTCACTTGTACTACTGATATGCAAACCTAAATACAAAAAGGAAAATATCTTAAAATAGTGATTGAAAGATTCATAACACTTTGAAAGGATAATTCAGACACGTGTTACACGGGGAGCATGTTTGTTTACAAATAATAATGTCACGTGATCGCGCACTGACCTCGCATGCTGCATCGCCATTACAATTCACTAATACATGTACATAACCATTTTCATGCAAACATGCAACGTGAATGTGATTGGTTATCAAATAATATGAAAATAATGCATGAACCGTTGAAGAAGAAATTATTTCATCAAATAGATTGGATTTTCACTTTCGACACGAATAGGTCGAGTTGACATTCCTGTCATCGGAGATAGTATTGAGATAAATGGGATAAAACGGACCGCCAAAAAGGTCTAGAGAAGCACATCAGTAGAACCTTAACATAAATAAGTAATACTTACCAAAATTTCTCTAATTGATAACCTAAAGAACTGAAATTTCACAAAAATACCGGTAAATAATTTTGCTGATTGATATGTTGCTGGTTAAGTTGGCGCGAAATAAATATTCTTACTCCTATTGCTTCATGTAAAAAAATATTTATAAAATTGAATTTGACTACAGTTCAGCATAAAAAACGTGAATATGCAAAAGCCAGGTAATATGTTAATGATAAAGTGTGTATAAGTTCTCTTAAACGAAGTTACCCGTATAATTACCAAGAATTACATTTGAGCGCAAAGTTCTGTATGTGGTTTGGTTGGTTTATGTAACATTTATAATTTAGACTGGGATCCTGGCGAATCTTGACCTTACGACGCGCAGCTAGATTGGACCGGATCCCAGGCTAATGTAGCATCGTAAAACTCAGGGTAACGGAATTTTTTGCGTTGCTATAAGATCATTGAGGCCATCTATTTTTATTGCGGGTTCCACATATTTAAATCGGAATTATAGAAAAACTGGAATGTTGTGAGCAGAATCAAAACAGAAATGATGAATACTGAACATTTCCAGCAAAATATAAATAGGATGGAGGATCTGTGTACTCACATTATTTGTAAAACTCTCCTTATTCATGTGAAGCGTGTGCTTTACATCGAGGCTTATTCTTTACATCGAGGCTTATTATGCTAATCATCGACGCAACAGTACTTCAACCAATCAGACAATGTTTATTTGGGGCATTCGATCGATTTTAACTCAGATTTTGGAATATTTCAATCGAAATTATAGAAAAATGGAATGTTGTTAGTACATATAAAATAGAAAATGATGAATACTTTTAGCTAAAGATAATTTGGATGGGGGTTCTGTGTATTCACATTATTTGCACAACTCTCCTTACTGATGCCATATTTTGGAATTTCCGTGACCTAAATGGTTCGCGAAAATTAATATTTTTATATATGGGCAGGAATTCGCTAATGCTCCTTTAGTGTGACATTGTAAGAAAAAAATAAAATCATTATAAGCTTCTAAATTTTTTACAAATTATTGCTACAAATGGTGTCCTTCTATTTGTAACCCAAAAAATCATTTTTAAACTTGCGTCAGTTTGGAACCAAAGCAAATAATGAATTTGGAGCATGTAACATGGACACTTTTTCCAAATTGAGATTAATGATTCCTTAACTTATTCAACATTCAATATCATATATATTGATCACAAAACATTGTCTATCATCAAAACTCTAAAATGTATATTTTCATTTCTTTCAGAAATTTTGTGAAAACAAGTTTCTTCTACTTTTCTGTCAATGTTACATGCAATGTTTAAGAGAAAAAATACAGTAAGAATCATTTTCTTTCTGAACATGTAAAGGCTCTTTTTCATTGTGTTACCCTCACATTAAAAAATAGTATAAATATTTTTGCAATTATCTCATTTCTGTCATAAAATAGTGACTTAAATGTTGCATGTAACGTGGACACAAAAAATATGAATAATGAACCATGCCAGAATTGACCTTAAAAGATATAAAAAGCCTCCAAACAACCATCTGAATGTAAATTAAACAATAATACTGCCACATTTCTCATATATGATATTATTTAAATAGTGGTTAATACCAAAACCATTCACCTAAATTTCAGACAGCAGACATATTTTTTAACTATACCAGAAGTTATGCTTGTTCATGGTGGTACACTATGGAAGGCTAAATTAAAAGATACTCAAATGTCAAAATAACCAGAAAAATAAAATTAAGACCAAAGATAGATCAATTGATGAAGGAGTCATCCAAAATTTCCACAACATGAAACATTTTTATATCAGTAAGTAAGCAACCGGTTTTTTTATGCACAGGGATGAGATTGATAAGAAGACAACCACACAACCATCAGCATCCACAAGTTTCTCACTCAATAACTAATACTGACAAAGTAAGGGTACAAAATGATTACATGTATCCCTCATTCATGTGACACAGTTACACTTAAAACTAATAGTATGAAAAACCAAGACAAAACATGGACAAATCTACAAGAGGTTGATACAGCTGCATTTATTGAGAATCTTATTTTCAATCGTTTACATAACTTCTATATAGAACAATTTGGGTTTCATCTTTGAGGTTGTTGTCTGATAGACATATCTCGTTTTATTTCTGCTGGTTAATCTTACATTTATGATAACTTTTTAAGGTTTAAACAATAATTTTATTTCAAACATTCAAAACAAGTTTCTTGTTTCTTGTTTTCTGTCTCCAACATCTTCAACTATCTGTCTGAAAAATGAAAAAAACAAAACAACAATTAATCTACCCTCAAACAGAACCAAAATCCATGCATATATTATAAAATTTACAATAATATAGAAACTCTCAAATATCTTGTTTCGATTTTTCAATGCCATTTCATCTTGAAAACTTGTTACCTAAACTACAGGAAGCCACAATTTAAAGGGCCCCATAATGACCAGTGTAAAACAATTCAGAAGAGAAAACCAACACCCACTAGACCATAGTCCTGTTTTCAACTACTTTATTTGGCCTTCTTTAACTTTTTTGTTTCATTGGCGTCACTGAAGAGTCTTTTGTAAACGAAAAGCGTTTCTGGCCTACAAAATTTCAATTCTGGTATCCATGATGAGTTTATTATTATTATTTTGAAATCAGAAGGAGTCTGAACCTCTTATAATGCAAAAGATATTCTGGAATGTCAATTATTGGCATAACAATTTAAAAAAAATGTTACAAATTGAATTTCTCTTGATTTCTATAATGAGCATCAGTAAATACACATGATACATGTGTTGACTGGTGATTGAAAAGGGATAAATAAACAAGATTTTGAAATAACTATCTTCTACACTGCTGTAGAATAGTTAAATTGGAGATCACTAGTATGTCTGCATGCACAGTCACCATCATCTGGTTTTCTGACACAGAAAAACACTACTATCTGACTGGCTGAAAGGACCGTCACCACCTGACTCACTAATAGGGACCTTATCAGACTGGCTAACACAGACATCATAATCTGCCAGGCTGATAGGGTTATCACCATCTGACAGGCTGAAAGGGATATCACCATCTGACTGGCTGACAGGGACATCACCATCTGACTGGCTGACAGGGACATCACCATCTGATTGGCTGACAGGAACATCACCATATGACTGACTGGCAGGAACATCACCAACTGACTGACTAATATGAACATCACCATCTGCCAGGTTGACTAGGACATCACCATCTGTTGGCTGACAGGGATATTACCCTCTGACTGGCTTACAAGAACATCACAGACAGACTGACTGACAGGAACATCACCAACTAACTGATTGACTGATATGTACATCACCATCTTCCAGGCTGACAGGGACATCACCATCTGTCTGGCTGCCAGGGACATCACCATCTGACTGGTTGTCAGGGACAGTATCTTTTTGCAGCATCTTCCTGAGAGTTTTCTTCATCACATTTATTGCTGATCATCTTTTTCTTTCTTTGGTTTATATTGCCTGTAGATTTTTTTTTATTAAAAAAAGCATGTAAATTTTCAAGACCGACACCAATTTTGTTGTCAATGAAGAAAATACACTTCTATAAAGAATATTTATATTTAGAAATAAAGATGAAGTTTGATGGTGGTAAAACAAGTTAAATTATCAATAATCTCTTTATAGAGCAAAGGAGTTAGTAAATGTTATCAGTTCTGTTCATACGTGTAACATTGACAGAAAAGTAAAAGGTTGTATGTCAATGTTACATACATGAAGACCAGAAGATATAAGTGGTGTGCTTAATAGTCAACTTTGGAGAAATAATATAATTGCTGCCCAGTAATATCTAATTAATCATTTAGGTTATAAAATGTTATATAAATGTCTGACTTTAAGGAAGTAATACCTTTGCATGTAACATAAAATAATCTTGACACAAAATATTGTTGTCAATGTTACTAACTAGTGTTAAAAGACAAATTAAACAGGAAAACATGAAAACGCTTTAATTTTGTAAAATAAAAATAAGATAATAGCTCCATATGGCAGTAAGTTTTGTTTACGCATGTAACACTGGCCTGAACATGTAAAAGTCTAAATAATAGACTCTGTCAATGTTACATACACAATTTCTTAATGAAAAAAAAGTTTAATTTGGGTTTACTTTATACATTATTTTTTAAAATAAGTATCATAATAATAACTTTGAATATTAAAAATTAGATTAACTGTTGATTTTAACACAGTAAAATCTTCTCATGTAACACAAAAAAGACCTGATACAAAAATCGTAGTCCATGTTACTCATAAAGTTATCATAGGAGCATCAAAGAAATTGTGTAATGACAATATTTCAGATGTTAGTCATTTATAAACTCAGATAAACTCATTTTAAAGCTCATAACAGAGGTTTGGAAATCAATGCTTTTAAAACATTATAATTCTGGGTTATGTATGTAACATTGACAGGAACACCAACAAATGATGAGGAAAAATTGCTGGTCAATCAGGAAAAAAATAAACACAAATAATTAAAACTCATTTATTTCTTTAATATCATTTTAATGAAGCAAATTTAAATTTCAACAAGATTTTATTGATTGAATAATTGTATGCACATTTATTAGGTTGTAGCATGTAACCTGGACGCAGAAGATGTGTCAATGTTACATGCCTTTAAACAATAAGAATTACAAGTAAATATTGTAAAGTCTAGAAATCAAGAAAGATCAACAACTTCTCTGTTTAAAATTCAGCATACATTTACATTTGATTTAATATTATGCACTGGCCAATTATGCTTTAAGTGTAATAAAGTAATATTGTTTTTATTCTGGTGTCAATGTTACATTTTATGTTTTCAAATTAAGTGGCCAGTTATCTTTATAATGCTGAGAATGAATACAAGTACTAGTTAATCAAATTGGCAATTAATCTGTGGTATTTCATGTAATAAATTAGATTGATAAGGCAAACCGTACAAAAAAAGCTTTTGCATGTATCATAGACACTTTTCCTTGGTAAATATTTTTGTGTTAATGTTATGTACAGAAATCTCTCCAGCAATAAAATGGATATCATAAGGGTCAAACCTGTTTAAATACAAGATAAACTTATATTTTTTGACAAAATTGCAAAGCAAGTCACACATCATTATCAAAGAACCTAATTTACACAGAAAGTGCATGTAACACTTCATTGTGAGGTCAAATTAACCTGGTCCCACTCTCTTATCATCTGCTTGATCACTGGTAGATGCCAAGTGTGAAAGATGGCAAAGCCACATTTTAATGTAATTGTCAGTGGGTTGAAATGTGAAAAAAATAATTATGGTAATGCTTACTATAAAAAGTATGCAACTGTTATAAAAAGATGAGTATTATTGGGCAGTATTGACACGAAAATGAAATAAATTTTCTTACCTTCTATATTTTTCAAACTTCAGTTGATTGATAAAAATCATGAAATCCAAATTGTACCCATTGTTGACAGCTTTCAAAATTTGCCATGCTGGACCAATAACTTGTTTCCAAAGCTAATCAGCTAATGAAAAGGTGCATGTAACATTTGTTGACCC